>JAUCMS010000217.1:0-14505 GCA_032357445.1 Enteromius radiatus | reverse complement strand
AAAAGTTGTCGATGTATACAACTCAAACCCTTTCTCCTTTTTACTACAAGGAGTGACAGATGCCAACCTTACAATTCAGTTGATGTCGTTCACCATAAACCGGGGAAGCTCTTGCAGGCAGCGAGAATAAAACGCCATGCTGACCGCGCTCATTAAATATTATCGCTTCCGGTGCTGCGCCGGAACCAACAATACAACTGAGGCAAAACGCAGAAGTGACCGTGCATAGAGTCTATTGAATTGAGATCTAGTGACTATAGAGGCCATTTGAGTAAAGGGAGCTTATTGCAACTTGCAGCAGAAATCGAGACTCATCAGACCAAGCAACGTTTTTCCTATCATCTATTGTCTAATTTTGGATGAGCCTGTGTGAATTGTAGCCTCTGTTTCCTGTTTTTAGCTGACTGGAGCAGCACATTGTGTGGTCTTCTGCTGATGTAGCCCATCTGCTTCAGGGTTCAACGTGTTGTGCGTTCAGAGGTGGATACCTTCTGCATACCTTGGTTGTAACGAGTGGTTATTTGAGTTATTGTTGCCTTTCTATTATCTCTAACCAGTCTGCCCATTCTCTGACCTCTGACATCAACAAGGCTTTTTCATCCACACAACTGCCACTCACTGGATATATTCCTAGAGATGTTTGTGCGTGAACTTCAGAAAGTTGTCTTCACCACATCTGTTGCCTTATTGCTCTCTGTTCTAAAAGAGTTGCTGCCATGTGATTGCCTGATACATAGCTATTTGTGTTACCAAGCAATTGAACAGGTGTACCTAATAAAGTGACTGGTCAGTGTATATATTTATATATGTTAGGCCCATATATATTTGGACACTGACACAATTTTCTGAATTTTGGCTCTGTATGTCACCAGAACATAATTAAAATGAAACAATCAAAATGCAATTTTGTAGTACAGACTTTAATTCAAGGGGTTAAAAAACAAGAACTGTGATTGGCCTGTTAGTTGTTAGTGGAGGGCTTTGAAGCCTCACCGAAGCTGGATCTTCCCAGATTCTAATTGTGTTTCACACTACTAGCTCTATTTGTTGGGTGAGGTATTGTCATGGGGCCGGAAATATTAGTCTTTTATATTTTTTTGAGAATCCTTCGGAGGCAATGACTGACCTAAGTCTGGAACTCATGGACATCCTTTGTGATGCTTCGCCAGGTCTTTACTGCAGCTGTCTTCAGTTGTTGTTTGTTTGTTGGTTTTTCAGACATTTGTTCTATCTTGAGCAAGTGAAATCCATGCTTGATGGGGTTGAGATCAGGAGATTGACTTGGCCATTGCAGAATATTCCACTCTTTTAACTTCAAAAACTCATGGGTTGCTTTTTTATGTTGCTGAGCTCACCAGTGCCTTCATTTTTTCTCAGAATTTACCAAACTGTTGATTTGGCCACTCCTAATGTTCCTGATCTATTTATCTATCTATATATCTAGAAAGAAAAAATTATCAAAAGGTTTATGTGATATACCTGTAAAACTTTAAAAGACACTTTTGCTGGTAAATCAGCCTCCTTTCTTATTTTTTTTTATTGTTGTTTTTGAACATATTTTCTTTATTATTGGCATAACCTACAGGGAACAGGTTACAGACAGGCATTTTAAAACTGAATGGGCATCCTGTCCCCAGCCAAAATGCCAAATATTCTTCCTGATAACTTGCTGTGTATAACATGGGTTTGGAAAAACACGAGAGTGTGTAAACGATGACAAACTTCAACTAATCCTTTTAACTGACCGTAATATGACCCATGTGTGTATATGTTTGTATAGGTATCATATGTCTGACCACACACATGTTGGCACTGTGAGAGACCTGTTCAAACATCTTTTACTAGGAATGCACTGAGCAGAGCATACCATCTGCTATATAAAACATTCACAGATGGAAAGAGGGAGAAAGTAACCTGTTTCATTTATTAGACTTTATTAATTTATTAATTATCTGTTGCCTCATTGCTCTCTGATCTAAAACTATTTTGATAAGAATTTTGCTTTGACAAAATAATTCATCAGTTGCTACATGACTTCTCACATTTTGGCATCTTCAAATATTTCTGTGAAAAGTTTTCCAAGCATTGCTTTCATTTCAATTAATTACTTTAATTAATTGTTGGATTAATTATTCTGCTGTCTACATAAAGAAATGTGGAGAAATAAAACTAGTATCATTTCAAGAATTTACTTTATACATATTCAAATATTAAAAGATATAAAATGAAAAGAACAATTTTGTTTTACTATTCAATTTCTATAGGGTTTGCAGTAATACAGTCCTTAAGGTAGGAATTAATGTTTGAGTTTGATGAATGCATTGTAAAAATTGAGAACATGCAATGAGACATTTTTAAAGATTTTGAGAATAATTAATAATTATTTGGATGTCACAATCTTAAGGAATATGATAACAGGTTTCTATTCAAAAAGTATGGCTCGTCTATTCTAAAAGTTACAGTTTTAAGTCTGTTGTTTAAAAAACAAATCTCACCAGTGTACTAAAACATGATCTGGGTGCTTCAAGATATCTCCTAACGTCTCCTGGTTTTTGGGGAAAAGTTCACAACACCTCAAATCCTCTAGGAATGTGTCATATACTGTAGACGTTTCCTAAATATATTTGTCAGGCATTTAGTTAACAAATGAGGCTGCAAGTGTCATAATTTCTCCTGTAATGATTCATTCAGGGCCTTTTTTGTTTTTAAGGGTCTACATGGCTTTGCAGCACATTATATTTCTTCCATTTCAGTACCAGGCTCAATAAGACTCAAAGGGAACACATTACTTATTAATGCTAATTCACCCAAAGAAAATTAACTGTCATAATTTTCTCACCCTTGTGTTATTTTAAAACTGTATGACTTTGGTTCATCTATAGATGAACACACAATAAGATATTTATTGAAATTCCATGTAACCAAAACTTCACAATTCATTAAAAGTTCATTAAAACATTGTACAGAGTGTTCATTTGTAAAATAAACAAATATTATACAAATGAACAAATATTAAACAATAAATAATAAACATTGGTTGAGGCACATTATTCAAAGTGCAACTTGATGCACAAGAAACTCACTGATTCCGGTTACCATACATTATATGAGCAATGTGTATGCCATGCATTGATCAACGTTAATATATTAATAAATGGCTAAATGTAATCTTTTTATATATAAAATGAGGTTTGTGGTTTCGCAAATTGTTTTTGTTTGTGTTTCAAAAATCTATCTAAAAGCCTTATAAGATTAAACATGAGGGGAAGTAAATGCTATAATTTCATTAACACTTTGTTTTGACATTCTTCAAATGTGAGATTTGACAAACTGAGTTTTGATGTGAACTATATTCAGTCGTAGCAAATCCATCCAAATCAAAAGAAATATTCACCTTACTGTGCTAAATGTTTTGGCTGAGCGTAAAAGCTCGGCATGGGCTAATTAACTTAGCTGTCATTTGCACAGCTGGGCCGGGAAACCGTATCAATATGACTTCAGACTGCTTTAGCCATTACCCACCTGCAAGCACCGGCTGAGTCCACGTACTGTTGCTCTCCTTTCTACCCCACGATTTCAGCTTGATGCTTTATGTTTGCTTTTCTCTTTTTTGATTTGATTTAGTTTGATGCTTGTTTTGCTGATGATAAAATATCAGCAAGAGCTGGCCAATTAGCTGTCTCGTACTCACCAGGTGGTTGAGGACATCTTAAAGCACTCCAGCTGTTTTTAAAGAGTACTTTGGAGAGGGAAAAAAATAAATAAATGTGCAAATGAGTGTCCTGAACAAAGAGAAGAGAAAAAGAAGACAAGGTTCATAGAATGCTTTTTGATTAAGTCATAAAAGAAAACAGATTCACAGTCCTCTGTGTCCTCGCTTTGACACGAGTCAAACAACAAGGACTATCATCATAAGCCAAAATAATTAATATTATACAAATCCCTCACTTTGACAGCTGTAATGGGCCACTCTCATAGCACCACATCTATGTATCTGCCAGACTTCCTCTCGGGTGGCTGCATGGTCAGACGGAGCAGAATCTAATGTGGCGCTGGCTACCGGACAATCTTCTCTTTCATGTCTCAGAGGCTACGAAGAAACCAACAGAGTCTTACATCGGCCGAGAAACCCATGCAGCTTAAAAACTGCAAAGGCAATGTTTTTCATTTGAGTTGCCCTTTCATTTTTTTTTCTCCTCGCTAACCTTTTGATCTAAATCTTCTTAACTTTATATTAAGTGCTGTGGCCTGCTTGAGGTGTCAGTGTTCATCTGATGGATTCAAGCAAGTCTGGAAATAAAGCAAAGATTTTGACTCGTGTAAGCATAAGAACCTTGTATTTACAAAACTCCAGAACGCAGAACGTATAAGAACGCACACATTTACAAAACTCCAGAACTCAGATGATATCAGTAGCGTTTATTTGTACGTCAGTGTGAGAATGAGGCTGGGTGTTTACTGTATTGCTAATGACTCACCAAAAGAATGTTTTCTCTCTTTCTCTTATGTAGGTATCTGTTTGTTGTTGTCCCGGTGAAATTAGCGCTGAAGTGTTATGGTGAGGTAATTGGTAGCACAGGGACGTAAAATGCATTGCTATTCCTTTCAGGGCTCTGATAAAGGTCACGAGCTAAGGATGTCATTCCTCACATGTGGGGTATTTCTAGCTGTTAAAGGTACTGGGTCTTTATTTTGTACAGAAGTACAATGCCTCGGTGTGTGACGATTAGAAAGATTTAAAACTTTTTAACTTCTTACGCAACATGATGCAACAGTTGCAGTGAAATGCTCGGATATGGCTTAATAGAAGATGCTAGCATCTGCGTGACTAAATGATAGCAATAGACTATTTGATTGCACACTGTCTGTCACTTTTTATAGGTATTTGACTCAAGGACTAAGCAGTAAAACAATAAAGTAATAGTTAAAATAATAGTTGAGTTTTTGAGACATTTAGCAAGACTGTTGTAAGGTTCTTGCTAATAAATGTGTTCATAACAATCTATTTTTATTCTTTATTTTGTCAGTTACATCTCTATGTAGGTTTTATGTAGATCCCCCAGATATCTTGAACTGGAGTATATTTTGGCAGTATTACAGGTGCATCTCAGTAAATTAGAATGTTGTGGAAAAGTTTATTTATTTCAGTAATTCATCTCAAATTTTGAAACTTGTGTATTAAATAAATTCATTGCACACAGACTGAAGTAGTTTAAGTCTTTGGTTCTTTTCATTTTGATGATTTAGGCTAACATTGATTGCCAAAGAAGCTGGCCGTTCAGAGTGCTGTATCCAAGCATGTTAACAGAAAGTTGAGTGGAAGGAAAAAGTTTGGAAGAAAAAGATGCACAACCAACCGAGAGAACCACAGCCTTATGTGGAATGGACTGAGGCTGGGGTCAAGGTATCAAGAGCCACCACACACAGACGTGTCGAGGAATTTGGCATCAGTTGTTGTATTATTCTTGTTAAGCCACTCCAGAACCACAGACAACATCAGAGGCATCTTACCTGGGCTAAGGAGAAGAAGAACTGGACGGTTGCCCAGTGGTCCAAAGTCCTTTTTTCAGATGAGAGCAAGTTTTGTATTTTATTTGGAAACCAAGATCCTAGAGTCTGGAGGACGGTTGGGGAAGCTCATTGCACAAGTTGCATGAAGTCCAGTTTTAAGTTTCCATAGTCTGTGATGATTTGTGGTGCAATGTCTTCTGCTGGTGTTGGTCCATTGCATTTTTTATTTTTTTTTTTTTAAACCAATGTCACTGCATCCATTTACCAAGAAATTTTGGAGCACTTCATACTTCCTTCTGCTGACCAGCTTTTTAAAGATGCTGATTTCATTTTCCAGCAGGATTTGGACTTGCCCACACTGCCAAATCACCAAAAGTTGGTTAAATGACCATGGTGTTGGTATGCTTGTCTGGCCAGCAAAGTAACCAGACCTGAACCCCACCTATGGGGTATCGTCAAGAGCAAAATGAGAAACAAGAGACCAAAAAAAATGCAGATGAGCTCAACGCCACTGTCAAAGACACCTGGCCTTCCATACCATCTCAGCAGTGCCATAAACTGATCACCTCTATGCCATGCCAAATCGAGGCAGTAATTAAAGCAAAAGGAGCCCCTACCAAGTGTTGAGTACATATACAGTAAATTAACATACATTCCAGAAGGCCAACAATTCAATACAAAAGTTTTTTTTCAAATGAAGTATTCTGATTTGTTGAGAGTGAATTGGTGGGTTTTTAGTGAAATGTGAGCCTAAATCGTTGCAATTAAAAGAACCAAAGTCTTAATCTACTTCAGTCTGTGTGCATTGAATGTACTTAATACACTAAAATAAATGAACTTTTGAAAATAAAATAAATGATCTGTTATTTTAAATTGCAATAAAATTTCACAAAATTAAATTTTGTATTTTATGTATTTTGGTCAAGTAGAGAAAACATTGATTAGAATAAGAAACTTCTTTAAAATTTAAAAAAAAAATAAATAAAAAATCTGATCATAAACTTTTGAACAGCAGTGTAGTTTAATAATTTACGATGAAATAATTTTCTGCTACTGCTAATATTAGATTCAAATTGCCTTATATCCACTTGAGATGCATTCGTCAGTCAGCTTTAGAACAGGTAACTCACAACAGATGCTTGAAGACGTCCTTTAACTCTGTGTGTGTGCCTGTTTTGAACTCTCACTGCAAGGCTTGCTGTGACTGCTCTTGACTGAGTGGTGTTAAATGGGCTTTTGTGTCTGATAGTGTGTGTGTGTTTGTGATACTCTGTCATTGAGCTGTGGGTTCAGATGAATCTGTCTCTCTGGGATCGCTCACCACTCTGCTGCCTTTTCATCCCTTAAGCCACTTGGCCTGCGGACAGACAAGGAGAGAGAAAGAACGATGGACAACGGGAGGAAGAATGAATGAGCTGAGAGGGATTCCAGGCAGTGGAGGGATCGCTGGCTTCACTTCCCCTGTGATCGGGTCCTTTCTTATTTGTCCTCCCACCCTTGGCATTATCCGGCATGAATTCTTTGGAACGCTTTGGTACTGCTTAATTTACATGTATGCCAACAGGCTTTTAATGTATTTAAATCTTGGAAGATGTTCAAAGGAAACCCATAATTCCTCTGAAATAGGCCTTTTGAAGGTTTTATCTCGCTCTTTCTCTCTAGCTAATCTCAGAGCCCCTCAGCATGCCACAGCAATTTTGCTAATGCCAATTAAGCTTTGCATTAGCATAAAAACAGCCTTTAAAGTTTCGCCCTTTTCATATAAAATAAAGAATAATATTGAATGCTTGACCATTTACAACTTAAAACAAATGTCTTTGGAGCTTTTCACTTACAGGCTACTTCAGGGAAATAAAACGCTCTTTCTTTGCTGTTTCCATCAGCTTTCCGGTGAACGAGGGAAAAGGTAGAAAGAAATCCCTTAATAAAGACTCAACAGATTTCCTTTTAATGAGCAGAAGCTGTTTTGAGACATCTCAAATTCTTCTTTCTCTTCAAATGAAGGTTATGCTATTAATGTTGTACATGCTGGCGCGCCGGAGCGCGGCTCTGCAGAATGTTGTAATTGCCATGCAGTTTTGTTAGGAATCAATTAATTAGCATTAGGGGTGCACTCCAAAGCACAGAGCAGCACACGGCAGAGTTTCATTAGCCAATAATGTGCAAATGCCACCCAGAGGAGACAAGCAAATTCTTTTCTGATTTCTTGCATGTTTGTGTGGAAGTTTAAAGCGTTTCTTTTCTCCTTGCCCTATTCTCTGCATGGGAGGCTGAGAACATTCCTGTCTCTCCTTGTCTCGCTTGCTCTCCATTGCTGTCTCTCTCTCTCTGTAAAATGGAAAACTGTGGGAACAAGGACCACTCCCAAAAACACTCAACCCGAGTAAATCCTGTCCACTGCTTAAGTGTCATTAGTACACTTACATATACAATATATGGGCATAAAATCTTAGGAGTTTGTTTCCTTGTAAAGCTTGTCATTTTATAAAAGCACTTTTATTATTCATTTTTGTAGGTTTTTAGATGCTATGTTGTTATGGCACATATACGGTAGTTGTAAAACTGGATACACACTAAAGTCTTTGTAAGAAGTCCATTAAGCTCACCAAGGCTGCATTTATTTGATCAAAAATACAATAAAATAGTAATATTGTGAGTTGCAATGTAATGTGCATAAAAATAAAACAAATAATTAAATAAATAAATAATCTTACTGACCCCAAACCATTATGTTAGCATGTATAATGCTTGTATAAGCTATAAAAACAGTGCATATTTGAATGGACTTCCATTTAATTGACTCACTTTAACCCAGACGACTATTGTGGAAATCAACATCATATATCACAAGTGCTGTCAATTCAGCTTAACTTGCATTTGGAATGGACATGGAATATTTCGCTAATCTCCAGGATTGATTCAGAATATGTTTAATTGGTTAAATTTTATTTCGATAGTCTATTTAGACATTCTACTAACTGTAAGTAACTTTGGAACCACACGTCACCTAATTCTTAACAGAAAACAAATTTTCTGATAGTATGTAGTATGTTGTGGACCCATCAAAATAAAGATATTAAGCAGACAGTCCAGTAATACTCTAATGACTGCTAGTTGACATGTAGTTGCAAAGTTACTTACTTTTAGTAGATTGTCTAAAGTGGACCACCGAAATAAAGTGTTCAATTTACTCCACCACAACAAGTGAACAACCTGTCTGGTACTTTGTAGTCCAAAATAAAGGGGAATAAAAGTGATGCATTTGAGCATAAACAAAAAAAATCTATACTTTAGTCTCTAGTTTAAAAACCGATGCACTTCACAAATGAATATTTTTGACAAGAACAGTAGGTTTTTGATATGTTTAAAACTGGGTTTCCAGAAAACTGCCAACCAAGTAATTGCCTTATAAATAATCTTATCAACCTAGGATGTTCCACTTTTTTCGCTTAGCTGTTGTCGTGTAAGCACTTGTCATTATTTACTTGCGTTTACTGCAGCTCAGCGATGTGAAAAGAACCTCAAAAGCACCAAAGTAGAGAAAACAGAAAGCACAGAGGAGAGAATGAAATATTCAACCTATTAGCAGCTAGTCACTGCGACTGACTGTCAGCATAAGGAAGTGCTTTCAACAGCGCTGGCTGTCAGCTGGCATGGCAGCTCATTGCAGATGAGCACGCTCTCTGATTTCTAGCTCTGCGCTAAAGTCGGTATTGATGAAATCAGACAGACCCCAGATTCTTAGAATCTGTGAAGGAGGCATGGAGGATCACAGCAGGCCAAGTGGCTCCAAATTACCTTGACCAGCCAAAGCAGAGCGACTCTAAAGAAGGTAATTCTAAGCTGCTGTCTAGCGGTCGCTGAGCAGACCTCAGTTAAAGAATTCACATCAAAGAGGATTGGAAATTTTGTCCCTCTCCCTCCCTCCTCTCTGGGCTCAATTGAACATTTAGCCTTTGGGTTTTGCCTTTTCTCCTCTCATCCTGTTCTAATTCTCATTCTAATGTTTTAAATTACCCGTCCTTTTAAGTAAAGAGCTGTGCTGATGGAGGCCATTTAGATAAGTAACCTGCTCTTCTGTGCCTATAATGTCACTTCCTGAAGCAGTTTCTTATTTTAGCATTCTACTGTACTATAAAATTCCTTCTTTTATGGTTAATATGCTTCTTATGGAATAAATAACACACCACTCATGGTATTTTCAAATGAGGTGGTCATTTCACTTATTCATGTAGTCCGCTGTCTTTTATGTCAGAGATTCCTTGTGTCCCAGCTATGATAGTAAAGATTCAAATGGCCAACAAGTACAACTGGACAAGTAATTTTCAGCTGTATATTAGTATACATTCTTGTTGACTTGTCATTGAGCTGTTAAGACATAGTGTTTCTCAATGTGTGCTGCAGTGATACAGAAAAAAGATTAGTTATGAAATGATCTCAGACTAAACCATTGTTAAACATTCTCAGTGTGGCTCTGTCAACCATTTGACGTCTGAAATTAGAAGTGGGGGTATGTCCACAGTTATACTCTCCTTTTCAAGACTTTCAGTACAGTATAATATACCAAATACAGCACTAATAATTGCTGATGTCTTGGTTCATATAGGCATACCAATCTGATGGCTCGCTGTGTTTGAGCATCTTTCAGGTTGCAGTTGAAAATGCAGTCAAAATTTATTTATCAAATGAAGCCAACTTTTTTCAATTGTCTTGTTTGAATAGTAGCCACAGGTGTGGCATGTGTCATGTTCTGCTTCTGTAACTCATCTGCCTGAAGGTTCGACGTGTTGTGCATAGATGTTCTTCTGCATAGGTCTACATTGGTTGTAGCGAGTGTTACTGTTGTCTTTCGATCAGCTTGAACCAGTCTGGGCATTCTCCTCTGACCTCTGACCTATACGCTCACTGGCCACTTGTATAACTGCTTGTTAATGCAAAAATCTCATCAGCCAATCACATGGCAGAGGAAAATGCCCAGTCCTGGTTCAAGCTGAGAAGGTTCAAATAACCACTCCCTACAAATAAAGTAAAGGAGAGCATCACTGAATCCACAACACATCAAACCTTGAAGTAGATGGTGCTACAACCAATAGAAAAACATACTGGGTGTCGATCCTGTCAACTAAGAACAAGAAATTGAGGCTATATTCATATGTGTTTTCCTTAGTCTGATGAACATCGATTTCTGTTGCAACATTCAAATGCTTTGGTCAGAATTTACCCTTTGCAAAGACCACCTCCCCCCTTAGTTATTGTTGCTATGTCCAACAAACCATGCTGCTATCACACCACACATCTCACAGTGAAAAATACATTGCAGTGCAAAGAGGAAACTGACACTGTGTTGACAGACACGACAGATCAAGTTACTTCTGTTATGAAAAAGTCTTAGCTTTCCATTTTTATTTTATTTTCTTTAAGAAATTCAAACAATAAATACCATTTTATGACTCTTTAATGTGTTGTGACAGATGTGCTGTAGCCTCAGTTCAAGCAGCATGTGAACCGGTTATCTTTTCATATTTACTTTATTATTGGGTATTTGAAAATTACTTTTTTTTTTTTTTTTTTTGCAGTGTGTAACATAGCTTTAAGTAAATTAAAACATCCTGCAAAGTTTTAAATCTGTTAGTGCACAATCTATAAAGTTATTGTCTTCAAAAGAAAGAGTCGGCTCTGAATCCTAGAAACAAGTAGTTTTTAAAATGACTACTAATATAATGTGTGTCAAAATTAACAAATTGTGTCATGATCAAAAAAGGCAATGATAAATGCATATTATAAGAAAATTAAAATGTTTTTTGACCATGCATGCATGTCTGCCTGTTGTTTGGGACTCCCAAAACCAAAATATGAACCTTTCATAACCCATAATAGGGGCATTTTAAAGCACAAAATAAACATCAGAATGTATTTAATTTAAACTGTGGAAAGACATCAATACAATTTTTTTAAGTTTAAGTCCATCCACGTTAATCTGCTATCCTTTCTGTTTTGTTCGTCAGACACAATGGCAGTTTCAGCAGTATGATTGGTCCAGTTGCTTGTCAATCAAGCTCCCTTTCAGTTAAGCTCCCTGAACACATCTTGTGCCCAACAATGTACCCTCAAACAACAACAAGCAAAAAGTTCAGTACTCAAATGGCCTCCAGTGACCAGATCCCAAACCAACTGAAATGTATATGAGGGAATAAAAGATCAAAAAATCAGCAGCAACTGCATGACATTTTTCATGTTAATATGGACCAGAATTCCTAAGGAATGTTTCTAGCACAATCTATGCCACATAGAATTAAGGCAGTTTTAAATAAAAATGGAGTCTGCACAAATAGCCCTGTGGTTAGTGTATTGACAAATAGCGCAACTGCATTCCCTTCTCAACGTCTTACTCTTTTGGCGATCCCAATCCCCTTTCTCCAATCCAATCCTATTTCAATGAAAAAGCATAAAAATTACAAGGTATATCTAGTAAAGTGGCTAGTGATTCTACTAAAACCTGAATTCCAGAAATGTTGGGAAGCTTTTTTAAATTGAAGTAAAATGAAAACTAAAATACTTTCAAATCACATGAGCCAATATTTTATTCACAATAGGACATAGAGAACATAACAAATGTTTAAACTATGAAACTTTACACGTTAAAGGCCCCAGTGTACTTCAAACGAAATCGAAGAGTAAACTGAAATGATGTAATTTCGAACAAAATCGAAGTTCATTTTGGCAGGTCAAATCGGCTCACCAAATCTAACTTTTTGGGGAGTTCATTTTGACTCCTAAACAGCTTTGAGCTTCCATTGGTTAGAGGCGGTTACACAATCAGTGGGTGTGTTCTGAAACTCCATTTCTCATTCAGCCGAGGTCAGGCAAGGGAGCAACATCTTCAAGTCACTATATATAGCTGAGCTGCCACAGATATATCAGCACCTGTACAATTGCTCGTGGAGAGACCTAAAAAATACAGCAAAAGCAGTTAATTCATACAAAACATTAGAAACTTGTGTTAACAACCTGGAGTTAAGTCAAAAGTGACGTAGAGAAACATCAGATGCAATTGAAAAGAATGAAAGGTAAGGTAGCAAGCAAATTAATATTACATCATACTGCTGCTGTTGTTCTTTCAAAGCAAATTTAAAAGGTATACAATAAATAAACCTTTGTTTTTATCAAACTTATAAGCTATATGTGTGAGCATCACACGTCATGTTTACATTAATCTACACCTCGCCTCCAGCAGCTGGGGGTGTAAGGATTTACTGAAAAATGTTAGTTTGAAGTATATTGGGGCTTTTATACTCTAAATTTGATTTTGAGAGGTCTCATAAAAATTGGCACAGGGCGGCAACAAAGGGGAGAACATCTAGAAACTAATTAAGGTAACCAAGGTTTGTAACATGAATAGCTATGAAAGTGATGTCTATAGAAGCCGAGTCTCTCAGAAATGAAGACCAGCAGAGGCTGTCCAATCTGTAAAAGAGTATGTTAAAAGATTGTGGAATACTTTCAAAACTAGTCAACGTCAAATTTGCAAAAACATTTCCAAAATTAAACCGAATTCTGAGTATCTTTGCTTTAAAGTCATGACGCATTATTACAATTTTATTTTTTAGATGGTTGTATTAAAAAACCTGCCCTTACATATAGTGCTTGGGGAAATTCAGCTGAAGCAAATTAATAGATTTTTTTTTTTAAAGTGAGTAACAGTCTAGCATGCACACAAATAGACACACCCCATGTTTTTATCACTAACAAAAAGTCACTCCACGTTTTAATAACCATGCATTAGTTCATGTAATCCTCCGCAGAGGTCATTGTGCTGGTTATGTGTGGTCTATAAACAGCCTGGCCTTTAGTCTGTATAGGCTGTGCTTTAAAGGGTCTCGTGTTTGAAGCTGCAGCAGTGCCGTTCAAAGCTGCAGCTGTTTTGGCTGCTAGATGATGACAGCTATAACTGATGTTGATTTTGGCATTTATCTCTTGCATCCTCTCATGCAAATGATCCAGAGCTTGGTGAAATGGGTCAGGGCAGGAACGGAAGATGATATGTGCTGCACGCTGGGAGCCCGTGCATGTCTGGATGCATGTGTTCATTGTCTCTGTGTGTGTGTGTGTATATTAAATGCCTGTTACAGTCTGAGCTCAGCAGAGGCTAATGAGATATTTAAATGTAAAAATCACAGAGTGAAAACAAGAGAGAGAGAGAGAGAGAGAGAGAGAGAGAGAGAGAGTAATTAAGACAGTGTTTATTGGTTCCCCTTAAGGTCTGCTCCACTCAGCTTAGTTGTGGGGGTTTGTCACATTAAGGGAATACCAAAAGCTCGGCTGTATGTCTTCATTTTCTTCACTAATCCCACTTGTGCATAGTGGAATAATATCTTGTATTACAGTGAAGTATGTGGAACACAAATATCCTAACAGTAGCTGATTTACAGCCTCATGGCAGTCAAACATAATTGGCCTTAATTTAACAAGATGCTCTTTCCAAACAACTGTCAATTGTTGTGTAATAGTCTACTCTGCGTTTTCTTTTTAAACAGAGAAAGGTAGAGATAAAACAAAAGAATGTGTTCCTCTGAGACAATGGGAGATATAATAGAAGATATAGGAAACAATACAACCGTACAGCGAGAGTGAGTCCTCCAGACATTCCGCTCTGCCGCACATTTCCCCATCGCCCACAGACCGCCAGAGCTGACATCACTGTGGAAACACGCAGAGGCCACAGGCCCCTCATCGTCTGCTCTCAATTACACACACACACATCCAGTGAAAAGTCCTCAGAACACTCATGGTTGGGAAAGGGCTTCAGAAGGTTATTAAACCTGCTAGAAAGACCTCCTCTAAATAAACCTGCTGTGGGGCAGCAACAGCAGCCAGAGAACTAGAAGAACCTGGGTAACAGACCAAACAGACTTTACAGAATATCGTGAAGGAGCAATTAGTATGTAGCATGTGCAACACAAATTGTTGTGTATTGCAGTACGGGGCTCTTATATG
>JAUCMS010000216.1:0-14526 GCA_032357445.1 Enteromius radiatus | reverse complement strand
CTTGATTAGAAATATATTTCAGCGGCACTTGAGGTCAATTTGTACACAAGCGACAAGACTTTTGTCAGGGACTGTATTTAACTTCTGTTAATTTAACATAAAATGAAAAGTTTGTTGAACTTTGACTTTATAGACTAATCAATACTTTCTACAGAGTGAGTCACTAATTCAGAG
Source organism: Enteromius radiatus (assembly GCA_032357445.1). Classification (NCBI taxonomy): domain Eukaryota; kingdom Metazoa; phylum Chordata; class Actinopteri; order Cypriniformes; family Cyprinidae; genus Enteromius; species Enteromius radiatus. Next base: position 14,352 of record JAUCMS010000216.1, on the reverse strand, counting down.
CAATGCCGATCCTAGCTTGAGCCATCTCAAAATATTTTGTGCACTTTCTTATATTTAAAAAGCCCTACTGAGAATGATATGATTTTACTGTGAATAGCTGAGGACAAAGAAGCTCAAAATATCAATAATACATGACAAGATTCAATCTATCCGCATTATGCAGTGTGTTTCCTTTGGTGAATGAGAAGCAGCACACTTGCCCTCCACTTTAGAAAACAGATCTTTTCAAAAGATGATGCCATGCCGGAGTGTTTCCTTTCCCTATAGGTCTGACGCAAAGGGGGACTGGTGGGGGGCCACAAGAGGCTGCTAAATGTTTGTTCTGGGATCTTTGAGTAAAATAGATAGCATTGATTTCTTAAAAACAAATTGGCAGACATCACAACATCAAAAAGCATTGATGAGACTGCTAGATGTTTGAGAGAAGCCATGTGTTAATTCATTGCTTCTGAATGCAGCGGTTGGTGAATACGTCTGGGGGAACATAGTTATCGCTATTGACTTTTTCAAAAAGAGCTATGTTCAAATTTGAATGATGTGGCAAAGACACACAAGGCTGACAGCATCTTGAGCACAAAGACGGATCTGGAGTCTTTTTATTTCACTTATCAGACTCACCATCAGCAAATTTTATTTTTATGTGTTAAATAAATAAAACCCCCACAAGCCCTGAGTCTGTGATGAATTTACACACTACTATTCAAAAGTTTGGGGCTGATACAATTTTTGTATGTGTTTGAAGGAGCCCCTTTGTGATCACTGAGTTCCCGTTATTTGATCAAGTAGAAACAGTGATATTGGGAAATATTATTACAGTTTAAAATAACTGCTTTGTATTTCAATATATTTTAAAATGTAATTTATTCCTGTGCTGGCAAAGCTGAATTTTTTAGCAGTCATTACTCCAGTCTTCAATGTTACGTGAACCTTTAGAAATCATTATAATATGCTGATTTATGAAGTAATATTATCAAAGTTGAAAGCTTCTTAGTGTTTCTGAGGAAACCGTTATACACTATCGTCAAGATTCTTTGATACATAGAAAGTTCAAAAGTACAATATTTATTTGAACTAGAAATCTAACGTAATAAACGTTGTCAGTTTTGATCAACTTAATGCATCCTCACTGAATAAAAGTATTACTTTCATAAAAAAACAATCTCCAAACTTTTGAACAGCAGTTTATATTGAGGAAGTTCTCTTGAACTTGCTGTTGCACAAGTGGGGGGATTTTTGGCACCCACTTTCATGCAACAGTTGGAAAACAATCAAAGAGACAGAAGAACAAAACTATAGTGTATGTGTGAAGTAAAAATGTAAAGAGAGAGAAAGAGAGAGAGTGAGAGAGAATGGTGCCAGATGACATTCCATGGGGCTTTAATAACCCTCGAGAAGAAGGATTTGGGCTGTACAGAGTGCAGACCTGCCTCCAAGGCAGGGATATGACCTTCTCTCTAAGGCCTCCATGATCAATACAGGCCTTTCAGCCAGTGCTGGACCTCATCCCAAGCTAGTCCCATCCACACTGGGACAACAAGGGAGCATGCCAGAGCAGCCAGCCCTAGGCCATGCATCTGCTCAAGAGATGGTCCTCACAGACAACCCACCCCCATTATTAAAAGCCCTTTTGAGGTGGTTATGAGCTGCACAGCACAAAGCAATGTATCCATCCATCACGGGAAAGCCCATGCTGCATTTAGAAATGGAAGTGTCTGAGGAAAGTCGAGGTGGTTTCTTCAAGCATTTTTGAGTCACAGAAACCGAGGGAGGGCAATCAATGAAACATGAGGTACAGAAACTCAGAAACAGAAAACAAAAAGTCTGTGTGGAGATGTCGAGTTTCTTTTGTCCTGAAGCGACAGACTCTTAAGTTAATGGCTGGACTTATCCAACACACTTTGTTATTAAGTATCAAGCACATACTGTGTATGCAGATTAACCAGGCCATAATCCACCCACACAGGGTTCTGTTGCGGTATGTGTCTGTTTTCTCTCTTAAAAATTACTTGCTGCCACAAACACATGACAGAGGTGGAGAAATGCATTAATTAGAATAAATCCAGGCTGCTAGTTTGACCATTTTTGTAGAACATTTGTGTATTTAATATTTATATAAAGCACATGTCGTATGTCAAGCGCACGATCATCCGCATTATTTCCAGTTTCATGGAAATTGTGCAAAAGCACATTTCCTAATGGATTACAGAGGTCAAGCACGAGAAGAAAGAGAATGTTTGCTTGCTGCGTCCAGGTTGTTAAAAGTATAATGGATGTTTTATTGCATTATTTATTCAAAGACAAGGCTATTACATCCACTTTATAGATAGAAATAGAGTGGATCAGCGTATTTGCTGGGAAGAAAATAAAAGGGAGTTATTACATATAAGGGAAGTTATTGTTCTATTAAATGTAGTTTGAAATTGCTCTAGGGAAGTGGTGAGGGTGATATCTGCCAAGTTGATGAAAGGAGCTTGGTAGAAACGTGAAAGAAGGTCAGACATCCTGCCTCACATATCTAATTGGATTTGGTTCTCAATAGGTAGCCTCAATTTCCAGATGACTGTGCAGTTGCTTGGACTGAAAGCACTACCAAAAATGTGATAAGCCCTCCCTGTAAATGAGGAACCGGGAGCAAGCCTAATGTGCAAGACTGTGTCTTTGTGGTTCAACGCATCTCTTCTTGTGTATGAAAAAAAGCACTTGACTACAGTACAGTATATATTTTTTTCACGTTAACGTTCCCTCTTATGGTCAAAACATTTATTCAGCGCTGTTGTGAAGTGAAAAGTGACACACTTCTCTGGGCACAAAATGTTTTCCTGTTTAAGTGTGCTACAGTATCCAGATGGTGGTTGTCATGAGCAGACATCAGCATTTGTTTACAATTTCATTCATTTAATTAATTATTGATTTTTGCTCACCTGAGTGGTTATTGTTATAATTGTTATTATTATTAATGAGATGTTTCCTATTTCTCTTTGGATAAGTCTGATTGTAAAATGTCCATATATGTGATATACAATAATTTTCTCTGTACTTTCAGAGGGCGGAAAAAGCGAGAGCTAGATGAGAAACTATATGAGATGCAAGAAAAAATGTTACTAGGCAACAGAGGAAATGATTCCACCTATTGCAATGACACTTAAAACAGGGCACACTGCTCTGAATTAAAAACAAACAACCAAATGTGCTGTAATACAAAAGTGCCTTTAATGGTAGGGTCCTTTTCTGTTTCTCTCTCTCTGTTTATCAAAAAGTTTGTGTGTATTTGCATAATTGGCTCTGGGTTCTCTACATCATCCTAGATTAGATTAAAAATACAGCAATTGATTTTTGGGGGGATAAAAATGTATAACCCGGAAGCAGTATTTGCATGATTAAGCCTTTATATGTTAGTACTGTATGTAAAAAATGTTTTTGTCTTGCAGCATCTTAATTTCTGGTGCTATTCATCCACTTTCCCTTTGAGGAGAAGGCCAGCTGTTGCTGTTGAGACATGTAACAATTCCAGAAGCCTTTTAGCTCATTGGCTTTATAGAGGATATTAACATTAAAAGTGATTTCAGTATACTGTGATTATTATTATTATTATTATTATTTATTATTTTTTTTTTTTTTAACTCGGCAGATGCTAACAAGATGCTAAAATGTATTTAATTGGTTATTGGCTTAACTTGCAAACCAGTCTTTTCAAGCTTTTCTTTTTTTTTATTTTTTAATGATAAAGCTGATGTTTTGTCTTTCTTTGTTTCTTAAGCAGATCTGCTTTGCAACGTGTCCATCAAAGCAATTCAGATGTTAAAATGCTTATTGGATTACTTAAAAACTGTGTCAAATTAAATAAAAGTATAAAAGTACTTTAATTTCAAGTAGTGAGCATCCATGTTGCAAACTGTGATTTGTAGGGTTTGGGTTTTTATTGTTGAAGAAGCTGAAAGTGTTGAACCGTTAGAGCTTTATTGGTTTTCAAGCCGAGTGCTTTTTCTCCGCTTTTTGGCAGTTGTATCAGTTAAATCAATCAGTCGTGTCGTTTATACAGTATTTGCAGATAGAAAGTGGGATTTTTGTTTTAAGGTGTATTTTACTTTATTGACTCAATAAAGAAAACCTTGAAAAATTAAACATCTCTGTTGCTTGTCTACAGCGCTTTGTGCTTCACAGTCAGTATGAGTGTGTGGGAGAGTCACTTTCCAGCAAGATGGAATGAAAAGCTTTGACCTTCTCAGCTGTGATTTCTCATAAAACTGTTTGGTAAGTGCTCTTTCATTCTCCTTCTCTTTTTCTCACTCTATGGGTTCAGTTTTATCTGTTGCTGTATTGATGTTTCTTTTATTGACAATATCATTTAAGCATTAAATATTACAAATGTACATAAAAGCAAAGTCATAAAAGATGGAAAACACCCTTCTATTTCTCTCTCTCTCTCTTTCTATTAAATTTCTTCTCTTATTTAAATATTCTGGTTTCTACTTACAACTGCATTGCCAACATATGGTCAAATAGTCATACTCTCGTTCCGTGCTGTAAAAAGTCATTTTGCTGCTGATATTTGAAAAGTGTCACACATGTCAGACTATAATCAATGAAAAATGCCATGCATTTCACAGTCAGAGACTTTATGACCATAGGCACGTATGGGTAATGCAAGAATCGTATGGCTTGCAATTACAGCATAAATAGTTCTTCTCATGGTGTGCCTTTCAAACTGCAGCTTTCATTAAACTCTGCGAATGTTTTGATTGGCCACCTGCACACCGTGATGATGGCGTATGATAGAGTCTGAGTGCATTTAAACAGACGTTTCCCAGAGGTTGTGCCGGATTGGTGGTGCCCTTTTATGTGACATTTACACAGAGGATATAAACAAGACCGGGACATATATGGAGGATGGCAGAGAATGAGCTTGCCAAGGAATGAAACAGAAAGGGAGGTTGAGTGAAGAAAATGAAAGGGGAAATGAAAATGAACATGGGTGCATCGAGCTGGGCTAGAAGAGCAGCAGAGGCTGAAAAAAGCTCAAGTAGGAAGCAAATAAAAGAAAGACTAACTGCCCTTCACAAGTGGAGGAATGGAGAGTTTAACCGGCCAAATGAACAAGAGCAAACAACAAATGAGCCAATTACTGACTTTTAGGGTTGTTTAAATCAAACGCATTACCAATAGTGTTAGTATACTATTGCCCTAAATGGTGACATGCTGTCTTAACGCATCAGGATTTCCATACACCTGAAAATGAACCTGTGCTATTGATCTCCTTTCATCGATTTCGCTGTAGGAAGGCGCTGGGGCCGCTTGCCATTTGTATCTACTCTCTAGTTTGCCAATGCCCACTCAAAGGCGCAGTGGCAATCTGCTGCCACCTCTACAATTTATGTGTGCTGCCTGGGTCGCCCTCTTACTTCTGAGTGAGTTGGCTTAGGTAATTACTCCACTGCCAACAGAGCAGGAGAAAAGGGATGCCAGATATAGTGGGAGGAGGGACAGCTTGTTATAACGGCACCCCTGCTACCACCCGCTTGCGTCTATCTGCTCACAGGCTACATCATTTGTCCTTAAAGGAGTAGTTCACACAAAAAAAAGTATTTGATTTTGGGAACCAAACCTTAGATATTCTGAAACTTATGCTGAATAAATTCAAACCGTTGTTGTATGTCAAAGAAAGTCTTGAGTTGAACTCCATAAATCAGTCAGATTTGTCAGTCTGATCAACTGGTTTATTGACAAGAAATGGCTCAAAATGATAATTCCATTCAGTTATCTGGTTTTTAAGGTCAACTTACCGAATGAATTAATGATTTTTATTTCTGGTAGCAATAGCTCTGGTTTATACATGCACTGTAAAATATATTGGCATGTATTTATTTTTTCTTTTTTTTTTTAAACCAAACGCTGTGGGTTCAGCATGTTGGGTCCTTTTATTGGGTTATTTTTTTATATTTTTACCCAGCTCCTGGTCCACTTTAACGCTGGTTTAATTTTTCTATAGAGTATACCCTGTCTCAGGTGAAACTTGAAAAAATGCAGCTGCTGAGAGTATGGGCTTTTAAAGTTCACCGGAGAGAGATTTGGTGCACTCTTTCCAGGAAATAAAGGTTTGTATACATTTTATTTCATTTATAAATTCTTTAATGTGATGTAAATTATATTATTATTATGCAATGCAATAATAATAAAATTAAAATTTGCTCTGTATATACTGTACATATATATATATATACACACATTCAATATTTATCATAGTGAGTAAATTCATCACTGACCTGTGAGCTGAGCTTCAGAATGAATCAGTAAAATGTAAAACTGTTTCCCTGATCCGTGCTTATATTAAAGTGCGTCTCTCTTCATGTTTGGAATTACATGCAGCGTGACATTAACCATATATATATATAAGAAAATCATAGTGCATGAATCATTCAGTATGATTCTTGACTTGAATTATCTGGTTTAATAAAAAAAAAAACTGACTCAAATAAATCATGTGTTCAATGATCTGGATCAGAAGGTCAAGCTCACTGATTTAATGATTTGGCAGGAGAGATTCCGAAGTTAACAGCTCTTTGTAAGGGCTTATAACCTTTCAACACTGATCTTTAAATAAATCGTTCAACTGAAATGTGGTATCTATCTATCTATCTATCTGTCTGTCTGTTTATCACTCAGTATCCCATCCCTTTTTCTGCTCTAGTTCCTCGTCTGAAAACTGCAGCACTAAATGCCTCTGTAGATGGATGTTTGCTTGAGAAAAGTTTGGACCACAGCAACTGCTGTTTGCAGTCACAGAGCTTAATGTGGCAGTGATGGTGAAGAGCGTGAAGGGGAGGTGTTGCTGCAAGAGCAGAGAGGAGATATGGGGAGAGGAGAAGAGAACTGGTGCTATCGGTCTAGGGCAGGCAGGACTGGCTGGCAGGATGCTGGGTACGAAAGGGCGTGAGGTGCAGTGCTGGCAGCCCAACTACAGCAGTCCCAGAGCCCAGTGGCTCAGCTTAGAATGAATATCGACAGCCTCACAGAGGACTGGGTGACATGGGTCAGAGACAGGCAGCGGGAGGACTGATGTTTGTATGTATTTGTGTGTGAATGTGTGTATGTGTGTGTGTTATCAAAGCCAAGAGAGGGCAGTGAAAAGTATAGTTCCAGTGTGCGTGCAGGGAATTCCAACTACTGCTTTTGAATAGAAAAATCTTTTAATGGGTATACAGTATGTGTAAAAACTGTCACTGAAGAGAATGGACAGTGCGTGGTTAAGAAAAGGTCTCAAATTGCATGGTAGTGGCTTTGAAAATATTTGAAAATCACAGATTAAACGCATTTTTGAGTACAGTCACGTCATTTGAAAACTGTTTTAGTGTGTTTTACATAATAATACACCATAACATTGCATATTATTACTTTGACAAGGTGCTGACTTCCTGCATTTCTAGAGAAAAGAAAAACAAAATGCTCAGTCTTTTAACAAAGCAGCTCTGGGTTTATAAATCACAGTGCATGCGTTTGAGTTCTCCATCCAGCATTTCATATTTTGTGCCTGTGCCGTGACACTAGTCCTGATGATCAGGAATGGGACAGGCTGTGACAGGCAGGATGAGAGGGAAGGCCTATGGACTCTTCACATATCAGCAGACTTTTCCCCAGAGCGCTAGACATGCCACATATCAGTAGTCTCGTACATCCATCGGCATGCAAATAAGCACTTCGCCTGAACTAAATAATACATCAGCATGTGTTTGAGCTGGAGCCACTGCCCCGTGGGTACGGGTTTTGGGCACTAAATGTCAGTCGGCTCAGCTATGGTGTGTTGATGCCACATCAACCTCGGCCTGCTGTGGGCGGAATGTTATGTGGTCTAAACAGGCAGAGTATTTGACAGTGAGCATGCGTTGTTTAGGCACAATTAGGGCACTAGCATGCACACATGCATTGAGTACAGTAGAACTGTCATGTAATATTTGTGTATGTGCATGTGAGTTGAAGCCACAAACAAACATCGTATTAGTTCATTTAAACAACAGCGACTTGATCTATGAGGTTATAATCTGAAGTGGCTTCATATTCAAAACATGCAACAATTCTGGGCATTTAGTTTTTCTTCACTGGAAAAAAAAAAAGTTGTAGGTGTCTCCACCCACTTGAGAAGTGATTGAAAAAAAAAACGGGTTTTCATTTTATTTAGCACTCCTTATGTTCTTTGTATTCTGAAGTAGAACAGATTAACTGTCTGAATTATTCATAATGATGTACAAACTGATTCAAACTATAATGTTAACCCCTTGGACCAATTCATTGATTTTTTCGCAGTGGCAAATTGAAATATGACATTGATCAGATTGTACACAACACTGCCTAGTTTAGTGAAATATTAACAGGACAAAACTGTAAAATAACTTTGGCTATTATTTAACAACAAGTAACAGTTTAAGAGCAACATTAGTTTCATATAAAAGTGAGGTGAAACTAGAAAAAAAAAAACGAAACAAAAGATATAGTGAATACTCTATAGCACTGAAAAACAGCCATGGTTAAAGTTTGCATCCAACCTCTGACTCTTTAACCATGACTAGTTCACATCCTCTGTGAGGTCAGAAGGTTCAGAGTCGGACTCAAACTCACCCACCGTTCAGCGCTGTGTAGAGGGCAACCCCTTGGGCCAGAGCTCCAGTGTTGTAATTGCTCTATTTACATTTTAACAGCCTGTGGGCCTCATTATGTGAAAGGATAGAGTGTGTGGGCTGAATGATGGTGCTGTACAGTACATGAAGCCCCGCCTTGCATCTATGACCCAGCATCCATCAGTCCTAACCTCCTGCCATGGATGCATCTACTGGAACAAAAGAACAAATTAAATAAAAATATTTATTTATCTGTTAAAGCTGTGTAGTTCATTATATCTAAGAAAACATGTCAGCTGTCTACATATTTATTTAAGGATTGCATTTTGAGGTCTTATTTTTTCTTGTATTCGACCACCTATTTCAATTTCCCTTTATCCAAGTTTGTTAAGCTAAGTTCGATTAGCTAGTTTGTTCTTGTTGCTCGGGTTTTTTGGTCTGCAGAAATTACATCTGCAGGAAGGGTACAGAAGGCCAACAGGTTTTTATGACCTGCAAGAAAGAAATCTTTAACTTATGCATGCTGTCTTGTTTCCAACGAGAAGATTTGTTCAGCTTCTGTTTAGTCTCCATGGTTTTTTAAGTCTCAGCACAATATGTAGCCCTTTGTGACCTCCTGTCTTCACATAATATCTTTATTTTCTTTAGGTTTCAAAAGACCTAAAACCAAATAAAGCAGGTCTGAACTGTTATTCTTACACACTTAAACATTGAGTGCTTTATATAGAGGCAAGATTGTGTAAAATGCATGAACAAATTTACAGTTGATATTGTTGAAATTAGGAATAGTATGACATTTTTTGAATTACAGTACATTTGTAAAATGCATTTTTTTTAAATAGTTATATTTATTCAGATTTTAGTTATTGTAAAGTTATTAGTTTATTGTTCATTTCAGTTTAACAAGTGTTACCTGATATATTTTGATATTGTGTCTTTGGTCATTTTTTGGCCTTTTTATGGACTTTTCTTTTTACCACCTGTATAATAAGACTGTAAGATTAGAATTGAGATATAAAATGAACAATTAAAATGCCATCTAAATATTGCCACTGCTTTTCTAATGAATATCTGGCTGCCAGAGCTATATGAATATGTTCTAACACATCTAAAAGAAAATTCACCACTGCCGTTAATGTGTTAGTGAGTGTGTACCCAAGAGTCCCCACCCACACACGAGTGTACTTCGATGCTTTAAAGACTAGCTAAAAGTTTATCTGAACGTCTACAATATGAATGAACAAGAAAAAGCAAAGCAAATATCAATGCACTTACAATGTCAATAGGTTTACAAAAAGAAATGCATAACTTCTAGAATCATTTAAAGAAAAAAACTTTTACCCAAAATAACATGTAAAAACACCTTTCAAGACTCAAAGCAGTGCAATAACTGAGTTCTTAATCTTATTTAACACTTTTCCATTCATTTCGCTTCTGTTACCTGCTGTCACTGATAATAAGGTTAGAGTGTTGTAGCTGTGATAGTCTCCAGATATGTCTAATCCCACTTGATTTTTCTGGAATTTAGTGTAACACAGCAATAAAATTGATTGCATCATAACAATACACACACAAAATAAAGCATTTTCTTGTCTTTAAGGCCTTTATTGAACACACCTTGTAAACATTCAAAATCTAGGGTTGAAAAAAAATATGTGAATATCTAGGCCAGTGACCTCTCCAAAAGCTAATTGGAGTCAGGAGTCAGCTAACCTGAAGTCAAATCAATAAAACAACAGACAGAGGTGCTGGTCAGGGTTGCCCTGCCCTATAAAAACACCCACTGATATCACTGTTCAAAAGAAACCATTCATGCATCAGTTTTATGCAGGACAACATAAGAACATCTGTCCAGCAACTGAAGCTCAGAAGAAAAAAAGAAATAAATGCCTTGAGACTCAGGAGTGAATCAGCAACAGAATGACTTCAGCAGAAGAAAATACATCTTCCCAGCAAGAGTCGAGACCTTAACCTGATTGAGATGCTTTGGCTTGACCTCACGACAATGATTCACGCCACACATTCCAAGAATATCGCTGTTTTATAAGAGGAATAGTGCTTTCTTCCTGACTATTGTGTGGGACTGATCTGAAATTACAGTAAACGTTTGCTGAAGGTTATTGCGGTAAGTGTTATAAAAGGTCAACCAGTTTGTGTAAAATGCATGAACCAATGTACAGTTGATATATAACTTACAATTGTTAAAATTATCATCAAACCACAAGTTTTCAAACTATGAACTGTGAATGTTTACTCTGTATGTCTCTGTGGTCAGTACAGACATGAAAACGTCATTGTGTGAGCTTGTTTGTCTTTTAATGTATTGGCAGAAGTCGGTAGTACAACTGTATGCACAATTTGAGGTTATAAAGGTGGTTACCACGACTGTACCTGTCACTATTTTAAATCTACATTAAATGTTAAAGATAAAACATAAATAGAAAGAAAATAGGATTTGTTCCTGGAGGCTGAACTTGTAATTGGCCAGCAGAAAAGATATGCAAATTAGGTACAGTATCAGCTCAGTGCTTTGATATTTGTGTATATAGCAGGACCTTATTGTGAGTGAGAGCTACCTGAAGGGATAACCTAATCTAGACATGTTCTGAAGAATATCCAATTACTGTTGCTTTCACCTTTTCTTCAAGCAATAACACACTGCCATTATTTTCACTTTTTAATCAGTTTTAAATTCTGTTTCCAGTAAAGAAAGCACCTGATATCCTGCCTAAATGAATGCCGTTATAATTTTTAACAAGCTGTAGTAACTATTTTATTGCCACTTTTCAATTAGTGAATTGAATTCACCTATGAAAGGAGTTACAACATTTGGACACATGCAAGGTGGAGACCCTTGTAATTATCATTATTTTTTTTTTTTTTTTCAGGAATTTCAGCTTTATAGTTGCATACGTCTTTCCTGATTTTTGCTTTTTGACACCTTTTGGGTTAAAAGAAATCAGAGCAAGGGGGGGGGGAATGAGCCTTCAAATGTCTCCAGTAAGATATGAGTATGTCTATATCTGTACAATTCCACAGTGCTATATCTAGAGATGTACAGACATTTCCAGGAAAGTAATGACAGAAAGTGAAAAGAAAAGGAAATAGAAAGGAAATCATTGCAATGGAACTGAGGCCCTTTGGGCAGGTCGGTATAAATATGGATAGTCGGCCAGATGCTTTGTGGCCTAGTCTCTCTTTGTGTAAGGGCCAGGGCTGTGTGTTCAAGTGTTGCATAACATTAACAGATTCCAGACATTCTTTCGCATGCCAGCATCATTAATAAACATCATCAGATGTTGCTACATTTTCTCTACTCAGGAAAGTCTAAATGAGCTGTCTGGGAAGAATGATATCTTTTGTAATATGGACATACAGTAAGCGTCATTATGTTATTTGAATGAAAACCATTTTAATGAAGTCTCTTAGTAAGCTTTGCATTAGCACTGGAAGATATGTGCTGCAATTGAACTTGTTGATTTTTATAGTCAAGGGTGTATAATGATCTTATTTTTAAACTCAAAATATACATATACTCTATATAAAATATCATTCACATCTGTAATGTTTTTAAAAGAAGATTTATATGCTTATCAAGACAGGAATTTTTGCCAAACTACAGTTGTTATATACTGTATTGTTAAAGTAAAAAGAAATAGTATATTTTATTATTTATTTTTTTATTATTATTATTTTAGTCATTAAAGCATTTCCTGCAGTTATTATTTTAGTCTTGAGTGTCCCATGATCATTGGTTAAATCTTTTGTGGTTATTATATATATATATATATATATATATATTTTTTTTTTTTTTTATGTTTTCTCTGTGTATTACAAGATCAAAGGAAAAGCATTCATTTGAAACAGAAAAACATATAACTTATAACATTATAAAAAACATATCTAATAAAAGTAAAAAGCATTACTGACCCTGAACTTTTGAATGGAATATCCAGACCCCAGTTTAGTTTTAAAGTCGTGGTTGTTCATCAAACATTTAGCTTGTTCGCGTTAAGAATTAACAGAAAACAACATTTATTATTAACTGCTAGCAAGCTAGACCTAAGAGCAGAAGGAGAACATTTTTATTGTTGCTTGGTAAATTAATTATGATCTGGTTATACAGAAACTAAAATGTAAAGCACAGACTTAAAATAGAATCGAAAAAAGGAAAGACAAGGAATAGATGTATGATTGATTTCTTGCATGTCTTCCAACAAAGGAGAAGTGCTCTAACCAATGAACAACCAACATCTTACTGGAAAATGTCACATCCACTAAAGAAATGTTAAAATCAATCGCATTGATCTGGAGATGACTGGCTTTTTCGCGTGTCCATCAAAGTGATTGATGCACTTGTCTGGCCAGTAAGAACTGTAGTTAAAAAGAGAGGAAGGCCTGACAATACTGAAGCTGAATCAAAGATGCATTAGCTGTTATTACATTATTGTTATAAATTGTGTTTCTTTGTGCATTTTTGGGCTGTCACTGAAAAAAAGCTTCAGAGGCGTAGGAGTCTAAGGAGTTGTGAAGTCACATTAAGCGCTAATAGGTTTTGTAAGTGGAAAAGTGCAAAGTAATAGGCCTTGGAGAGCCTAACTTTACCCACCCACACACACAATCAATGAGCCTGGCTCAAAATCAATAACTGTTCAGTTTCATGACATGACCCAATCATATGTTTCACAAGCATTTATGGTAAAATTCCTCTGGAGGAAAATCGTATACAGTAGCTTATGGGTGAACAGGGGGCAGTGTGTCCACATGTCCATAAGAGCTTTGTTCTGTCCAATTTAAATGTATTACCCATTAGGTTATAGACTAATGAATAAGAGATCGGCGACCCCTGGGAAGCTTTGTGATCACTGTCTATGACATTCTGAGCCAAAAGGTTAAAACCATGGAAATCCTAGCTTTCATGCCTGACATTCGGCTCTATCGATTGAGTAGGCCCCTGTTAAAGATACCATCTGGTATTTAAGCCCACTGAAATGAATACAAAGCCAACTAGCAGCTCTTTCTTTATGAGAGCAAGCGCACAGATATTCAACATGTTGACAAAATCAAAATACTAAAAATAGCACACGGAGAATGAAACAGACCAGTGAAAGAAAATGAGGGGAAAAAATGATATTTTAACCAATTAAGGGTGTACTCACACTAGGCAGGTTGAACCGTGCCCCAGTGCGTTTGTACACCAAAGCGTTGTTCTTTTGACTAGTGTGAGTGCTCCGAATTGTGCTCGGGCATGGTTCGTTTAGCAGTCCCTGGCCCGCTTGGAAGAGGTGTGCCACAGCACGGTTCAGTTGGACTCGGGCGCGGTTCACATGTAGCGTGAGTGCTAACCGTGCTGGAGCACAGAAGAGGATGCGTGACGTCACGTTTTTGCGACGCTCCAAAACCAACAAAAGGGATAGACCTGTTCAACAATAGGTTGTGAGAGGGCTGTGGACCACTGCGGACCAAACGACTCAAAATTACTATCCACAAAATAAAAATCCTGAAACCGCTGCACCGTAATGATGTAAGCGTGCTCTGGCATGAATGCTGAAACTAGGGCTGTAGTACTCGAGTCCGGTCTCGAGACCGTTTTTCTCGGTCTCGGACTTGTCTCGGACTCGCTGGTATTCGGACTCGGACTTGTCTCGGTCTCGGAGCTGGATCACGCGCTGTATGCCTGCATTGCTATAGTCATTAGGACTGATTACAATTAGTATAATCACAAATATCATGGTGAAAAGGGGTG
>JAUCMS010000215.1:0-14538 GCA_032357445.1 Enteromius radiatus | reverse complement strand
GTGTGTGTGTGTGTGTGTACGGTGTATATTTAAAATATTTTTTTGTGTGTGTGTGTGTGTATATACATAGTATATATATATACACACACACACAAACACAGTAAATATACACCGTACACACACACATATAGTAATATACACTGTACACACACACACACACAAACATATAGTAAATATACACCGTACACACACACACAAACACAAACATATAGTAAATATACACCGTACACACACACATATATATATATACACACACACACACAAACATATAGTAAATATACACCATACACACACACACACACACACACACATATAAATAGACTTATTTTGGATGCCATTAATTGTGAGACTTCGTCTATACAATATATGTCATTACTTTTGTCAAAACTTACATAAAATGTATACTAACTATTTTTGTATATTTAACTACTGTATGTGTAACTAATAAATTGAACAAAACATTGACTAAAACTACAGAAAAACATAAACATTTAAAATATTAACAAAAATCATAATAGTATCTCAATGATACTAAAATAGCTGATCTGATTTCATTTCACTTCAAAGTGTATATGGAATATGTATGATGAGAGAATATGATATGTATGGGAAATGAAGCCTGGTCATAGAGCAGTGTCTTGAGCGTGAAAGGTCTTTCTGGGCTGGTGAGTGTTTCTGCTGCCTTAGGGTGGTCTGCATGAGTGGGCAGAAGTGGAAGAGAGTCATCTCAGCCTCATCCTCCCGTGGCGTCTCTCTCAGCCGGGCACAAATCTCTCCTCACACGCCACAGATATCGAGTTCCCACACAGCAATCATTACCCCAGCCCCACAGCGATCCCAGCCCACAATTTAGCTTGATTATATTCTAATTTAATAAAGCAGGATGGGATCATCAGGGTTACCGGTGACACCGCACACGGCTCTCAGTGGTTTGGAGGTACGGATCGAAGGATATAACTTACATCATAAATAAATCAATTGACAGGCGAGCTGATGATTGAGCCACGTCGCAGTTGGCATGACATGCTAACGCTGACAGCTCAAGTTGAATGGAGAATGTTTTATTAGGTCTCTGGGTTGTTTTCTCACCTTGCATCACTGAAGCTGACAAATCACACTTGACACGGCATGCTACGATATTGACAAAAAGGATAGTGATCTCATTTATCTGATTCAGGCCTGCAGCGGAATTCAACTGCTCGGCTTTTTCGGACATGAACGTAAATGGCAGTTCAGATTTGTTTGTTTGTTTATCGTATCTATATCTAAGACTCTGGCTGCAGTTGTAACCAGGTCTGTGTGTTTGCATTCAGAATGACGGAGTGCCTCGTTAGCCGTTATATTAAATGGGTCTCGGTCCATTACCATGCAGGCCTTTTGTTCGTTCTCCAAACAAGGCTAGAGTGCTGGTTTGATCTCCATGATCCAGTGAAAATCATTTTAATATCATGTTATTAGCTTTCTTGACTTGATCTGATAATTGTCCAAACTGAGCGAATAGTTAGGTGTCCTTCATTATGTGAAAGTGGGGAGAAAATTAATTAAACCATTAATTAAATCATTCCTAGTTTGCATATTAAGTGTATAGTTGAATAAAATGTGAATAAAAACATTCAATTAAGTTAAATTATTTCAGTTTATTACATATTAATTTATTCAACCAATACATTGCGTACATAAAGTAGGCTACATATGTCTTATGTTAATGAAATGTTACAAAATACAAATAAATATACAAATGTCCTCATATTTGAAAAGACCTCATTTTAAGTGTATATTGTGTATATTTTGTAAATAAATAGTCATTGTGCTGAAGAGAGCGTATAAAAAAAAATTATTACATAACGATCTGTCACTTTTCTGGATTTCATAATTTAGGATTACTGTCCAATTTGATACAATTTTAAACAAATAAAAAGAAACAGAAAAATAAATAAATAAATATTGTCACTTATTATGTGAGAAAAGCAAAATATAAACACTTAATAAAATTAAATTATGTGTATATTGCCATATTTTATTTAGTAAACATGACATTTAGATAAAATATAAAATGATATTGTGATATTGTTTATTATTATACATTTATACATTCATTGCTTGTTTATGATGTTCATTTTGATATATATTGATTATGTGATATTTATTGATTAAAATGGTCAACATTAAAACCAATTAAAATACTTAATATTTTTATTAAAATAATGAATATTGCTATTCGTGACTTTATCTGAAAATTTTGGGTCCCATTAAAAGTTGGAAAAACTCCAAAACCACCCACACGGAGTTCACCTGGTTCTCCAGTCACAATACCGCAGCGTGATATAAATGGACCTGTTACAGAAAACCACTTGAAGAGAAGACAGACAACATGAGGGTTTGTAAAATCATTTCCTGAGGGAATTTTATAGTGTAATGACCTGAAAGGAGATGAGCTCCCCTGGATATTCATTCTCAGGCTGACAGAGTTATTATTAAACTTTCTTCACAGAATTCCTCCATCTTCTTACGTTGCCGCACATTATCTTTAGCACCCAGCATGAAAGCAAACACTACGCGGTCCATTCACGCTTCTGTAATTATACCTGCATCGCATTACAAACCAGATATCTGCTCTATATCCCAACACAATGAGAATCATTCCAGCCCTAAGCGGGAATAATCCCATCTAATCCATCAATAAACCACTCAAATGCAGCTAAATGATCTTTGGGTGAATGCATAGTGCCAAAAGCCGAGAGCTATCCTCTAAAAAACAGTGACGGATTGAGACAGAGGAGCTGAAGTACGTTTTTCTCCTGCCGGCTTTGCCATGGCTCTCTCTCTCTCTCTCTCTCTCTCTTTCGTGTAAAATGGCTGCCGTCCTTACCATGTGCCCCGTGGCTCATCCATCAGTGATGAACAGGGAAGAATTGATGTCTCACACCTGAGTACCTGTGATTTGGAAGCAGGTGTTACCCCTCCTGTCTTCCATCTCTCCGCCCTCCTAGCCTTGTGTCTTTCCCAGAGTCCCTGGGGCCTTGGGTGTCACGGCCAGGACACATGCACCCCATTGACAAACTGATGGATGAGCCAAACTGTGTGTGTGTGTGTGTGTGTGTTTGAGCGTATGCATGTGTATTTGTGTTTACTGTACATTCTTCTGTGTGTGAGCCATTCCAGAACGGAGGCAATTATTTCTTTCAGACTGAGAGTTGGTACAGATCTGATTTGATGGAAAAGAAAAACAATCAGAGGTAAATGTGATTTATAGATGGAAAACGGTCAAATAAAGATCTACAGTCAGATAAATGGTAACAGATTGCCTTTAGTTTATAGATAAGCTTGAGAACAAAAAGACAGATTATGCTCAGAATGGAATACTAGCAACATTGTTTATGTTGCATGCTGGGTACTATATGGAAGCTTGTTTCTGCCACGAGACTAAAAAGTGACTTTTTATTTCACAATTGTGATTTTCTCGCAAATATGAGTTTACATTTCCCAATTCAGATGTTCTTGCTTAGAACTGTGAGATTTGCATGAAACTCATTTTGTGAAACTCAAATTGTGAAACAAACTTGGAAATGCAGAAATGTGATTAGTTAACTTTTCATTTGGGCAATTCTGGCTCTTTTTGGAACCTGAAAAGTCAGTGTGCAACTTCAATGCATGCGAAGTTAAATAAGTTGCATTAAAAGTTCAATTCTGCTATTGATTTCACAGCTGTGAGGAAAACTACGAGATATAAACTTGAAATTCTGAGAGAAAGTCAGTTTGCAATTTCAAACTACTCACTACAAAGTTACATAAAAGTTCAATTCTAGTGAGTTCACAGGTGTGATAAAGCACTTTTTCAAATTAAAATTCAGCATGTTGACTCAGAATTCTCAGAATTCTTACAATTCTTGAAACTTGAAAATGTTTTGATGTCAGATACAAACTTGCGATTAAAAGAAATATATATATATACAAATTTTACAAATTTCAGAGATTGTTGTACCTATTTCATAATTCTGACTTTTTATAATTGAGAAAAACAAACCCCTGAAACATCAAGATATAAATGCAGAAATATGAGAATAAAAATAAAAATACATATTGCTTGTGAGTTTACAGCTGTGAGAAACGTCGCACTGTTTTATTTTATTCCATGGCAGAATTTTTTTTTTTACACTTTTCTCAGAATCTCGCAAAAGCTGCTGTTATTATTATTATTATTGTTGTTTCGATCCCTCCCCACCACAGAATAAAAATAAAAGCTTTTTTTTAAATTATCAATTCCAACTTCTCTTATTAAGTATAGCAGGTATTTACATACTATTCTGAGTATATATATATATATATATATATATATATATACAATGCATACTGTATAAATAGTAGCGTACAATTCTTAGTACTGCTAGACAGTGTGAAAAACATACAAAAAAAATTAATATGGAGTCCAGAGACAGATTTTAATACAGGAACTGGTGCAGAGAATTGTGCTTTCACAGAAATTTGGAAAAATTAAACATGCACCAAGTGTGCCCAAGAGAGAAAGGCAAATTGATGGACACAGAGCAAGAAAAGGCCAGAAATGAGAGGGTCTAGTCAGTCATCTGTCAGCCCATTAAAAGCTTGACTGGCACCGGCGGGTCTCGTGGGCAGGTTCAGCTGGCATGAACGCCCGGTCCTGCTGCGAGCTTATCAGGGCTCTCGGACGCACACTATCTCACTCGCACCCGGTGCACGGAGCGCGCTCCTCTAAAACATGAGATGGTTTATGGAAAGTGATTTGCTGAAAGAGCTATCAAACATAATTTACTTGTGCACCTTGCACTGTGTCTAGTGCCAAAAGCAAAACACACAAATGTAAATGAAGTGAGGTTTACTCAAATATGTTCGGCTCATCATGTTCAATAAACCATTTAATGAATCAGTTTTATAGTGTGCTGCAGGTTCAGGCTGCTGTTCAAAGCTGATCTACAGTCAGTTTCGAAGCCATTTGGATGGGAGAAAGGAGGCTTAAAACACACCATGCAAAACATATAAGACTTGCAAGAAGAGATTGGCTTTCTGAATGGTGTTTAATTTATTAAAGAGGACATGGGTCATATCATGTACAGATTGTATTTGTGATTAATTATAACATTATGTGCATAATTAAAGAGAGGATGATACCTGGCAAAGCTTACTACAGTGGCCAGTTTCCTGAACTCCATTATTGATTTCATTCTGTTTTTAAATCGGATGGGACACCAGCGGTACTTCATCCACCAAATGTTATTTCACCAAAAACGTTGACAGAATGGTCTCAACCCATAATGAAAGGAGGCCGTGCAGTACCAAGAGAAATAGACAATGCATAGACACTGAAACATGTGTATTTTATATATTGATAGTGTCTGAAACTATTTTTTTATATCAACAGCCTTAGAGACATGAATGTTTACAGGTCCAGATATTGAATTCATAAAACATTTTATTGTATGGGATTAATTAAATAGGTTCAGTGCCACATTTAACATTTTTAACTTGTTTCAAAGAATTATGTTGCTTTAGCCAAGTATACATTTTCAAAATGATCTATTAATCTATTTAATAGTTTGTTTGTAATGAGAAAGTGAAAATATGTCTGTTATAAGAGCTCAAAAATAACTATATATTTACTATATTTAAAATGTAAATGCACTGTAAAAATGTACTTATACAAATACTTGTAATATGAATGTAATATAAATATAATTCATCTAAAAATAGTTTGTTTTATCATATTTCACTGCATATTTAAACATACAATAAGTGATCAGGCAGAAATCAGTAAAATACAGTTGTGTGAGGAAAAACTATCAAAAATATCTACAGTATATAGTTATAAAATGTATACCTTTGCAAATACACTTTAACATTTACATAATACAAAGCATATTTATTTTATAGTTCTAAGGCTGTGAATTAGTTTTAATGTTGTTAATATGAATACACTGTACTTTTCAGTTCACATCTGAACATACAAAAACATGTAAACATCACATAGTTCTTGTAAGATCAGGCTGAATTCACTAACAATTCTGAAAACACAAGGTTAAACAAAGATTTGTTTAATTCAGCTAAAACTGTGTCCAACTAATTGTGATCTGAAGACAGATGTGTTTTTGGTATTTTTGATTGTGGCTTTCCTCTCTGATATGGTGTATGGTGGACAGCAGGCCCTTGTGTCACAGTGATACCTTGGGAACCGCACATGTTCAGTTTTCTGAGGTTTGACCTGTAACCTCTGCCTCCTGGGCACAAGATACTGGTGCTCTTTGAATCTAAGATCTCGGGGTCAACAGCAGGTGCTCTACTGTCCAGGTGCCCAATCAGGAGCCTTAGGCTTTATGCTGGTGTGTGCATGTATGTGTGTCTGTATGGGTGTGTGCAGGCACATGTGTTTGTCCGGTTATCATCCATCATACTAGAATACACCTGAAAGCTTTTGTTTCTCTGGTCAAAGTTCACTCTGTTTTCTAGATTCCAACCCACAGTGCCCCCTAATGGACAGAACTATGACACTACATGTACACACACACACACACACACACACACAGAGGTTTGTTCAGCTGAGGTCATGAAGGATTCATATTCAGCCATGGACTTTAATACAAAGTGTTATAGGAACTGGCCATTATTTCAGGAACGGTTTACAGAAATCTGAATTCTCTCTTAAAAGAGAGAAAAAAAACATGTATCCCTTCTTAAAAAAAAAAAAATAAATTATACATGTATGCGTGTATTTACATTTACTGTGTGTATGTGTGTGTGAGAGTGAGTGAGTCTACTAAGAAATAGCAACAAGCCAAACACATGTTTTAATTCAAAAATACCTAATCCCTTATTAAATGGAAATAAATTCTTCAAAATATCTCAAGATATTTTAGAACAGATTTAAGAGTACTACAGCCAAGCAGAATTTTAATGTGTTTATCTTTTTGTTTATTTACATTTAACAAAAAAACAAAACAGGCTTATAGTGGTTTTCCTTACAGACCAGTTAGGAAGTGTATAAATATCAACATACCAAATCCCTCATTTATCCCTTGTTAAAATATTTAAATAAATTCCTTCCTTTTATAGCAGGCATAATAGTATGGCAGAAGCATTTTTTGTAATATTTATACTAATTTAAATATATAAATAGGTTACAGAATGATGGCTTACAGCGGTTTCCCTTACAGACCAGTAAGGAAGTGGTCTACTAAACCGGTGATTTACTAAAAAATATCAACATGCCAAAAAGCTGTTTTAAGCATAAAAAGTCCTTGCTAACCTTGTTCCATTATTTGAATAAATGTCTAAATATACTTTCAGCGCACACATAAGAGTACAGCAGATGTGCAAAACTTCTATACGTATTTATTTTTGATGTTACAAATATATAACCAGTTACAGAATGATGGCTTACTTTGGTTTCCCTCACGGACCAGTGAGGAAATGGTCTACTAAACTGGTGGTCTGCTAAAAAACATCAACTTGCCAAGAGACAAACCTGTGAACCTCTAAGATATATTTGAGCAGAACCGGCCCGTACAAAATTTTTTTTTTTATCCCAATGTTTAAATGGTTTATGCGGCCTGTTTGAAAGCATTCGCTGAGTGTGTGTGTGTGTGTGTGTGTTAAAGGAAGGTGAGTTAAAGGAGGATTGTTTGTATATGTGTGCCGAGAGTGGCCAGGTACACAAAGAGCAAGCAGGCATTGCTCCACCCACCATACATCCGCGTGAGGCGCCTCACGGGCCAATCAAATCACCGGCTGAATTTGATGGTGACGTCTGTTGCGAAGGTCTGTTACGAACACTAAGCGCACGTACAAGCACACGTGCACGCACATACACACGTCGATTTTTCTGCAGTGACACCCAGGACCCAAACTATCCAAATACTGCCACCTAACGGATGAGCCGTGCAGAGTTTCTGAGTCCCTCCCCTGCTCTCTCTCTCTCTCTTTCCCTCTCTTCCACTCCTTCATTCGCTCTCTCATTTCCCCCCTCCAAGCAAATTCAATCTGACTCATGAAAAAGATGCAGGAAAGATGGCATCATTAGGACGCCCACTAGCCCTCATAAGACACACACACCCTTTCGCAAAGGGCAAACAGAGTTCAGAGTTCATCCGTTGTTCACCACCCTCACCAAATGACTGATCCGTGTTTGAAGCCCAACCCAACGTATCTCATTACAGACGCTACATGGTACAGCAGCAACTCAGATTGCAAGATATTTGCAAAAACCGCACAAGCATGAATCCTCGGATGGCAGCTTTCCATCTCGGATCAGTCCCGTTGCAGATAGAATCCCACTGAATCCTTTACCGACAGGTTGTGAAGTTAACGATTTCTCATTTGTTCTTCGCAAACAAAAACATTCGAATTGGGAAGCTCAATTGCGAGCTGCACGTGTGACCCGATGACCTGTCGGCGGTGACCGGGTCGGTTCAAGTTCAGTTCATCGCGCACAATAGCTTTAAAAAGGCACAACGGGAAGGTCTTCTAAACTTAAAAAAGTTCAACATTGAAGCGATAAGCATGGAAAAAGTGCAAAAGCCACAATAATTCCACCACAGTCAACATTTTGCGAACTGCGTGTAACAAATACAAACAATAAGACACCGACCCTTTAGAAAGTCAGGGATGAGAAATGCCACGTTTTCCTAATTGCACGACAAGGTCAAAACTCGCAGAAAGGTCGCTACTTAAAAACGAAGCACCCGCAATCTATTCAGCCTGATGGAGTAATGCAAGAAGAAGGGAAGACAGACAGAAAACCAATCATCCAAATAAAGGAAATTACTAGTCGAGGCTTTGTTTGGGAAAGAGACCGGAACAGTTGACGTGCTTTGAAGTGAGGGCAAAAACGATGTATAAATCGGGGGTAAACGCAGTTCAGGGGTTCAACGGCTGTTCACCGATCCCCTCTCTCTCTCACTCCTTGCTAATCAGGTATTTATCACACTTATCAATGTGTGCGCATGTGTGTGTTTATTTTAGTATTCGTCACAGCTGGGAGGTGTGTGCGCGCCGTACGAGCCCCGTATATCGGGATGTCTTTGAGTGACTGCGGCTGTTTGTTTGCGTGTCGGGTCTGTCCATAGCCATTCCTGTACCACGAGGAAGAATGGCGGGCGTCTTTATCAGCCGTGCTTTATCCTGCTAATGGCGAGGCTCTGTCGGCTCCAGCCAGCCGGGTGACAGCAGATTTGTAACGGGCGACAGGAACAGATGGAGACGCCATTGTGGTTCTGAAGCCAGGCCTGGAGCTGGGAGCGGCCCCACCCGCGCATATGCTAATGTGAACTCTGCTTCACCCGCTTCCCGGCATCACTGACCTGCCCGTGGCCCTCGCTCTGGGCTTTCCGTGACACGCAGGCGTATTGCGGGAGGATACGCAACAATCAACCCGCCGCGAGCACCAGCATCCTCATCATGCATGCCGTAGCCGAAGAGGTGCGTATGGAATCGCTAACGAAGCTCTAACAAATGGATGCGCACGTCGTAATTGGAGTCGAAGCCGGCGGATGAGGAGCCGATGGAGTTGATGGAAGAGGTCATGTGAGGACCAGCCTCCAGCCGACAGACCTGAAGACTTGTCAAGTGTAGGAAGAGATTTAAAAGAGGAAGGACATTGTTTGCTTTGCCAGTGGAAGAGAGCAAACGAGGACAGAGGAGGACGGCAGGGTGTGGCGGAGATTTTTTGTTTTGCGCTGGAAAAGGAGGAAGCAAAGAAAGATGTTTAGTAAAGCATCTCCACTAAGTTATTACATATTTAATCAGGCCCCTTTTATAACACAGATCATTTCAATCCAAACAGATTAGAGGGAAAAGCAAAGACGGGCAAGCAGACGACAGCAGAGGAACACCTGACACGTGATTTATGAACACTTCCTGAAAGCGAGGCTCTTTAACCCGCCGGGTGGGGAAATTTGCAGAACCCAATTGAGTATCATCCCGTGTTTTAGATTAATCTTTATTCTTGCTCCGATCTGAATGTCATTTTAAATTAAAATTACAATTAACTTTTTCCTTTTTCTTCCCCCGACTATAATAGGGCAAGTTTTACTGAGACTTCCCAAACTGGCATGACACGGCATTCGTCAAAAGTGGAGCAGTATTGCTCCTAACATCATTTTCAAAATAAATGGATAGTAAAAATGTTCATTTTACTGACGTTTCCTACATATGGCTGACCTTACTAATATCTGTAATAGCAACATTATTTTCAGCGCAATGATATTCAGAAAAGAAGAAACGCTCAGGTATTCATCTGCATTTGTCTGTATGAGCATTTAGCTGAGTTCAGCTCGAGGTCTTCATCAATCTGTACACAAACCAGCCTGCTCTTATAAATAATAATAATAATAATAATAATAATAATAATGGTAACACTTTATTTTAAGGTCCTATTCTTGCTATTAACAAACCATTAACTATGACTTTTGCCTCAAACTCCTAATTTGCTGCTTAATAATAGCTAGTAAGTTTAGGTATTGGGCAGGATAGTATATAGATGGCAGAATATGTCCTTAATTATTATTAACAGAACTTATTATTAACAGAATAAGTACTAATAAACAGCCAATATGTCAGTAAGAATTGGTCCCTATGCTAAAGTATAATAAGAATAAGTATAACATAAGTTTAAGTCTTTAGGGAAAAAAAAACAAAAACAAAATAATATTACCAGGAAGTTTTAATAAAAGTCTGCACATCGTTTATTAATTGTTCTGAATGCTTAAGTAACCGGGGGGGGGGGGTTGGATTATCTCAAAATCATTTATATGCCATTTAATAGGCAGAAATACAGAGCATGTTATTTAACTGTCTGAATGACTTTGAAAAGATCAAATAACAGAAGCAAATAAACATCAAACACAAAATAGAAGCCGTCAACCTCCTTCTAAACCGACTAGGATGAATAAAGCTATAAAATGTCATAGTTGTTTAAAAAAAATTGTTTGTAAATGTATTCAGAGGTAGATTTGTGTGAGCGTCAGTCTCTTCGGCCGACAATAAAACAGACAGAAATGTGGCCATAAAAAAAGATATTTTTAATGCATTACAAACACCTTACACTCTCTGTAAGAAATGGTGGAGTGAATGTTTTCAAATTGTTCTTTTAGGAAATGTAATAGTTATTATCTGACACACATTTCAGAGTTAATATAGTTTTTCCTGGCACATATTTAATCTCAATATTCTATTACACTCTACATTATCATCCAAGATTGTGTAAATAGATTTAAGGACATTTCTTTTTCATGTCATTCTTGACTTTGACTTTTTAAAGGTTATTTAAATAAATCCAATAATTAAATCAGAAATGTTAAAGTGCATTATTTATTTAGTTATAATAAATGAATTTGTTAAAACTTGCATTCTTTGAATCATTCTTAAACTGTTTATGGGTTTGTTTTGAAGTCTGTACACGTAACACTAGAGAGTTTTACACAGAAACAACCTGATGAGGGGATGAACTCTTGACCAGGGTCACGGCCTGACCTGTCTGACCCCTAACTGGTGTTACTGTGTCTGCGAGGCCGACCTTGCTGCCATGGCGACGACGACAGAGATCAGCCGGTGTGGAAAAGCAGCCAGCAGAACTCTTTCAGACCTCCATTCGTTCTCGTTTGGTTCTGTCTGCGCTCTCAATCCACACGTTCTCTGGCTGCTGCTCCTATGAGAGGCAACTTAATGCTGCAATGATGTCATTGTGCTCCTGTGATTTCCCTGATTAAACTAAATAAACCTTTTCGCAGCTGCTTGCAGGGGAACCATAAAAATAAGCCCTCTGACCAAAAGCAAGGTTAGTTGTTGGCGAGCACCTGTGTTTCTTGCATTTAGTGAGAGATAGTTTTGAAAAATTATTTTTGGCTTCGTCTCTCTTTGCAAACTGACTATGCTTGATCCTAACATGACTATCCATAAATACATCTTAATATCACAGATTTCTCTCTGAACACAGTGTCTGCATGATTATAAAAATAAATAAATGAAATATAATTGTATCAAATGAAGATTGGAGCTATATTTAAATAAGGTTGTAAGGTCTAAGTAAAGGTCAAATTTCAATATCTTCTTGTTTTCTCTTACATTAGAATTTTTAAAATACTAAAATAACAATATTAAATTTTTGCTATAGATAATTAATTAAATAAACAATAAACCCGTTCATAAAAGAGCCATCTATGAACCAGAGTGAGATGTTTCCATGATGGCAGGGCAAGATGTCACATTAATTTGAAATGCTTAAAATATAATATACAATTTATTAATTACAATACTTTATATATTTTATATAGCCTCTACATTTTTTTGTTGTTGTTTTGTTTTGTTAAATACTAAATAATATCCATACAATAAATTAATTCGATTTTTTTATTATTATTATTATTATTATTATTTTACTTTTTGCCATTTCATATTTGTTAAATACTAAAAAAAACTACTAAATCAGTGATGTTTTTGTTTTATAATAATTGTACTGTTTAAATTGTGCTTGAACGTTTATTTAATGGCATGTAGTTTTGTGACAACATGCCCCGCTATGGGTCAACATCTGTTAACTGAACCAAATCTTTTGTTCAGGGCAATAACCGTGGAAATTTCCAATAGCTTTTTTTGCAGTCAAGATTATAAAGCACCTATGCAAAAATTGACTTTGATAAATAAATCGACCCTGAGAAATTTACTGGAGTGTGAAAACTAGCCCCCGTCACCATATATAAAGTTAAGCAAATGCTGTCAGTTGAGTAAATATTATCTCCCGTGTTCGTTAGAGCCTCTTTTTGTGTTGCCTATTAACATTTAACATTCAAAGTGGAAGGTGCATTTGAGTAAGACGTTAAGAGACTGACACTGTTTACATTTTGTGCTTTTACACTTTGTGTCCTAACAGCGCTCGGTTTCAAGTACACCTGTTATCAGCTCGCCTGTCCCCAAATCTGGGGTGGCCTGAGGTTACGCAGAGAAAGCAACAACAGCATTTAGAGACACACACCAACTGATAGAAAGCAGAGCAGCAGTGAGATTTATCAGTGTGCATTGAGCGCGCTTCTTTAGTTAAGTATAGCCGAGGGAGGAAGGAAATACGGCAAATGTTGTGTCTCTGTCACTAATCGGGACTCACGTTTAAGTACATTAGTATTCTGCTATTAAGGCGATGAGAGAATATGAAACCAAAACAGTCTGAGGATTAGACCACCCTTTTTGTGTGTATGTGTGTGTAATACAAGCCTATAATATACACAGCCTTACTGAAGTTTGCGACGCAAACCACCTGTGTAACAATATGAGAAAAAAAAAAGAATAATTTGTGTGCATCTGTGTACGGTACCAGTGTCACATGACAGAAAAAAGGCGAAAAAAAGAAAGAGGCCTGTGCATCACTTACACTCACACCCTGGATGCTGCCATTAGATGTGAGGAAATGGTCGTCTGACCGGCTATGGCTGTTATGACTGGAAATTTGACATGAGAGAGATCCGTCCACACCCTCTCAGCAAATCCCTGCGAGACGCCAGGAGAATAAAAGAGACTGATATCTCCCCAGACCTGCAGTTCAGGCCGGCGCTACTTGTTTTCCTATTCTGGGTTTGTATGTAATGAAATCAAATGGTTTTGGTGTATGAAGTACTCTTACAGATTTACCACTCATCACAGTTTCTGCCACAATAACAGCTACTACAGTTTTTAAAAAGTGTTACTCCAGTACACTTATTGTTATTGTTATAACACTTTAGAATAGGGAATGCTTATTATTAACTAATACTTTTCCCTCAATAAATTCCTGATTTGCTGATTATTGGTTTAGGTATTGGGTAGGATTAGGGATGTAGAATAAGGCATTAATGTGTGCTGAAGTGCTAATAATTAATGGATAATATAAAATAAAATAAAATGTTAGCAAAAAAATAAAAGTTTAAAAGAAACTTAATATACACTGAAGTTCTAACCGTAAAGACTTAAAAAAAATTATATTTCAAATAAATAATGAGCTTGAAAAAAATGTATTATGATTTTCACAAAAATATTAAGCAGCTTTCAATATTAAGCTTTTAAAATATTGATAAGAAGCTTCCTGAGTAGCGAATCATCATATCAGAATGATTTCTGA
Source organism: Enteromius radiatus (assembly GCA_032357445.1). Lineage (NCBI taxonomy): Eukaryota > Metazoa > Chordata > Actinopteri > Cypriniformes > Cyprinidae > Enteromius > Enteromius radiatus. The sequence goes on along the minus strand of JAUCMS010000215.1, from coordinate 428 downwards.
AGGATCATGTGACACCGAAGACTGAAGTAATGATGCTGAAAATTCAGCTTTGCACCACATTAATAAATTACATTTGAAAATATATTAAAACAGAAAACAGTTATCTTAATTTGTAATGGTAATTGTACCATTATTACTGTATTTTGATCAAATAAACAACATTTTTAGAGACGAAAAAAAAAAGTGATCAGGAGTTCATTTTCTGTAATTATATCTGAACTGGTGTTTCTAAATTTGCCCAGATAATGCTGATCTTCTGTTGTGGGGAGTGCCGGACCATATTTTGCTTTATTGACTGTAATAAAATTGTAGCACTTACAAAACACCCACCAACTCTTCTGTCATTTAAAAATATAATATAAAAAGGTCAAATTTAATATACAGAAAGTATTTTCAGTTCAAAGCAACAAATTAAAATGCATTACACA
>JAUCMS010000214.1:0-14546 GCA_032357445.1 Enteromius radiatus | reverse complement strand
AGGTTGAAGACATTTTGCCGCCAGTTTTCTCAGTGACTCCTAAAGGCAGTGGAGCAGGATACGGCGTCGGCTTTGACCTCGATGACCTCCTCACTCAGTCTCTCACCGAACTCCAGCACTCCGACCTCAGGGAAAGGTCAGTTTAGATCCCGGTCACTGCAAAGCGCACGCTCTATGTTTAACCTGTACGTCACTGCTAATTACAGTACTGCACTGTAACGTACCTTTCAACGGTCTCAATTCTCTCTTTCATTAGTCACAATGACTTGGCCCCCCTGTCTGCATCCCTGCTCTCTGATTGGCTCGAGGTACACCGCATGACCCCTGCTGACATGGAGTCACTCCAGCAGGAGCTCCAGCTGGGATCTCCCATGATCCTCTCTGACAACTCGACGCTTCCTGATACCTGATCGGTCCATGCATTTCTCCTCCATCCCCTTGTAGAACCGGTTGAGGGCCAGTGAATGGAACAGAGAAACTTGATAGCTGTATTATTATATAGCTCCAAATTATTAAGGCCTTTACCTAGAATCTTACCCAGAAAAGTGCCTTTATCTTTAATGGGTTCGTATGCATTATTTATTTGTGCCAACATTAAAGTACGACGCTCCGCTCGGTTCTTAAGGGGCTTCCATTCTCAGAGTTTCAGTGCCATTGCCAAGCAGTTCAGATCCAGGGAGAAGGAGTTTAGTTCAGCGGTGCTAGTGCCATTCATTCACCCTGGAATATCACTCAGCTGAGTTTAGAGAATAATAGTGATTCGTTTAGCAGACCAGTGTTTAAAGCTATTTTCTAGTACACTACAGTAGGAGTCACCAGCAGGACGGCAGTATTACGGTGGATGAAACACAGCAGAGCACAAAGACATCGTCACTGTAGAAAGTAGAAAACATTTAATTTGATGTTGCATGAATGCCTTGTAAAAAATAGTGAAACTTGCTGTGCCACATGCAGATTTGCTCCGTTTTACACCAGCAACAGAGTATCGTCTTGAATAAAGCTATCAAAGGGATTTGTGTGCTGTTTTTTGTTTTGTTTTGTTTTTTTTTCAAAATTCACTTTCGGACACCAATGAGTGACTCAAATAAGTTCTAATTTTAATCCAATGGAGATTCAGATCATTGAGGCAGAAATATGTTATTTATGGATTTATATGCAATGCTAAAGACTAGGTATGACCATTGCCATAAATACATTTTTATAAAAAATAACAGAGACCACCTAAAACAGCCTTGACAAATCTTTATATGAAGATAATCGCAAATAAATAGGATTTCATAAATTTTAAGTGAAATGAATTTTTTTGTTGTTTGTTTGTTTGTTACTCTTACAAAAGACAAAACGAGACTGCATATATATATATATATATATATAAATGACTCATTCTATAATTGCGGATACATCCCCATCTGTCTCTGTCAAATTATGTTACCGAGGTAGATTAACAATAGTGTAACAGAACTGACATTTTAGTTAAATTTTTTTTGCAAAAACTCCACTTGCTGACATAATAAGAAAACATGACACTAATGAAAACATGATTAAAAGAGCTTTAAATAACCCAGTGTGAGATCAGTAATAAATTCTGTTTTCCTTTTCATATTGTGCTAACAGAGTTGACGAACTAAAACTCTTGGTTTAAGAAGTTTTTAGATTTTAGATAATTTCTCAGAGAGAGCATGGATACTTTTCAGATCTAATCAGGGAGTAAAAGTGACATCATTTCCTGTAACTTACACAATTCTGAGAGATTCTTCCACCAATTTAAAAGCAAAATATGAGTTAATGCAAGACTTAGGAACACACATTTTTCTAAAAAAAAAAAAAAAAATTGTAAATAATTTAATGTTCTAGAATTAAATAACTATTTAGGGATTTTATAAATAAAATGTTGTCAAAAGAAATGTACTATAAAAATGTTACTGGACATTGATACATGATGGAAAAAATACAGACTAATTTGGACAGGAAGAAATAATGATTTTCAGCTATTTTTCACTTTTAAAATAAATTATATTGTTATGGAATGTAATATCTTGTAATTCATAACAATTAGTTAAAAAATAATACATTTAATAAAAAATAAAAATGGAAAAAAAGCAGAAAAAATAATGACTTTACTTTTGCAGGGACACCGAACGTACCCCCAATTATGGAATCACCCATATATATATATATATATAAATTGAATCAATACGCAAATAAAATTTTAATTTCCCTGGGAAATAAAAAAAATGACTGATGATGAATGCACATTAACAATATTTAAATACTTGCACATTTTGTATACAATTATGAATAAAAAAACCCAAATCTTCCATAGACTTCCATTTAAAAAGTTCTCAAAACTATGATAGGATTAATAATGTTAAAAGACAGATCAACTCCCCCAGTGTACCATAAATAAGCATGCAAAATATATCAGTTAAACAAAATCTCTTTATTACAAGGTTTATTTACAGCATTTTAAGAGATACAAATATACAGCAGGCTCTAGAAAATCATTCAATCTTTCACATCATAAACATTTAAATTGCACTTGTCCTGATACAAAGGTACTGTAGATAGCATGTATGAATGCCATTAATAATTTAGTATACATCATGATTGCCAAATCTCACATTTGTTAAGCTGCCCATGAGAACCATTTGAGTGTTTCAGTTTACAAATGGCAGTATTTGCAGAGTTTAATCATCTCAATGTTAATCAGTACCGTTTCAAATAGTTAAAAAATGTATTATAAATCAAGTGGTAAAAGACATACTTTTATCTTTCATATCATATGGTGTGTATTTTTACCAAATAGGAAACTACATAATATAAAGTTGTTTAAAAATTGATTAAAAAGCTACTTATGGCATTAAAAATCTCTCTATGTAGGACGGTGTTTGAGGGGCAGGAGGTTTTTGGCTTGTGCGAGGATCGGTGTGTGTTTATCTCAGCAGCTGCACCAATAGCAGTAACACCAGAGTCCTAACGAGCACCATGACCCGGTCAGCCCAGATATGACTCGATGCGCTCTTGAGCTGGACTCCTCCAACATGGTTCTGGATGAAGCTAGTGAAGCTGGATACTTTGGCATAGACTCCTGGTCGGTTTGGTTTAGCGCAGCCGAGGCCGAAGCTCACGATTCCAGCTTGCACCCAGCTTCCATCACTGACCTGACACACCAGAGGACCGCCGGAGTCGCCCTGAAAAAGCACACATTAGAGACAATATGGTTCATTAGTATTTTTATTCAGACGTGTGTGATCATAGATGATAAAAATCTCCCCACAATCTGCTTTTTAAGAAATATCGTAGCATTGTGCTATTTTATCATCTGCTGTTCTAACGCCTCCAACACAATATGCTGTACAACACGACATACATTCACATCAGTGTTAACTCAGTGGTACAATTACACTCGCCGGACTTATTTGCAATCACAAAAGTACAGTACATGCTTTAAAATCTTGCAGATTAAGCATTTCATATCTGTGCTGTCCTGATGCGCTTTTCCGGTTTGTGCACCTGAAGCTGTCAAATAGCACCTAATTACTAAAATATTTATCTCATATGATTGTGGTAATAGTGTCAAAAACACACAGCGTTAAACACAGCTGCTTGTGTCTAAAATGAAAGTAAACAATCAAGAGAATACATGAGATGGGTGCAGCTCTTAAAGGGACAGAACATGCTGCCGCTTGTCATTAAAGCGATAGTACACTCAAATTATAATTGTGTCAGTATTTACTCACTCACACGTCCCAAAACAGTATTAATTTCTTTGTTGTGCTGAACACAAAATAAGATATCCTGAGTAACCAAACAATAGCTGGTCCTCACTGTATTTAATAAGTTCAACCGAAAAAAACGAGCTGAGAGTGAATAAATGATGTATGTAGTGTATAAGTATATAGTGTTTCACTTTTTATAGTTGTTCATTTAATACTGCTAAATACACCTACTCTATCTGAAAAATAAAAGCACTGTTTGGTTTATTCGTATTATGTGCATCTATTCTAATAACAAATAAAATGACAAAATTTTTTATCTTTGCTCATTTTGGCCTAAATACCTGCCCTTCTTTTTTATTTTACACTATGTTACATTGAAAGGCTTTGTTTTTATAAAAAAGGCAAGTTAGTTGCTAAATAGTACTTGCAAAATAGTAAAATCAATGACAAAGAATCATGATAAATTCATAAATCGTGATATTTCTGAAAAAAATCGTGATGTGATATATTTGCCATGCCTCCCACCCCTATTTTTATAAAAAATAAATAAATAAAAATACAATGTTTTCCTCGAGCAATGCAATGCTCTCCTCACCTGACAGGAGTCTTTGCCTCCTTCTTGGAATCCCGCACACATCATATCACGGCCGATGTCAATGTTCTCTGTGGGGTTTATCAGAAACATATCCTGACAAGTCTTTGAGTCAATGATTGGCACTTGGACTTCCTGCAACATCCCAACACCCTGCAGAGCAACTGAACAAGACATGAGAAACCAGATGAGTGCTTGTGTGTCTTTGGACACACCGAAGGAACAAGAATTACTTTATGCACTGCTTGTAGCAACTGGCAATATTTCACACAAAATGAAAACCAAAAATTCACAACCAACATTTTCAATAATTACGATATAAAAAATATCTGCGGCTCACCAATGCTGCATTATTTTATCTACAATAAAAACAGTTGTAATGTGAAATATTATTACCGTTTATGACTATATTTTTTAAAGTGCAATAATCCTGGGACGGAAGTGCGTCATTAGTTCAGTCACATGATCCTTCAGAAATTATTATTGATTACTATTGATGATTAAGTAAGGAATAATTGACGATGGGCTGTTGAAGTAGTATTAATATTTATATGAAGACATCTTCAGCATGGATAATAATCAGAAACGTTTTCTGAGCACCAAATCCGTATATTACAATGATCTTTGAATGATTGTGTCACACAAAAAAGTAAAAAGCAATAAATTGTATTTTACTGTTCTTTGAAAATGTAATTTATATAAATAAATGAGCCTAAAGGAGACTAAAGGTCTTTGCATGCAAAGCACAACTTTTTGCACGTAAAAAATATTCAGATCTAATTCAGTTATATGTTTTTTGGTTTTTTTCGCATCTATAGCAAGCTTTTTGACTCCACGTGCAAGGCTTCTGTGCATGAATATTACAAATATGAAAAAACACATGAACATTTTATATGTGCAAAGACATTTATGCTCACCAGAGACTAGATTTTAGACATCAAATAGCAGGGATGAATAATATTAAAACCTCATTAATGAGCAGTTAATTGGATACTGAACTGTGCATACTCCATTTTTTCACATTTATTTTCAAGAAGTCCAATATAAATCAGCCACACTCTTTTCTCCCTTTTGTTTCACAAATAAAAAGGCAGTTTATTAACACATTTAGATTATATTACAGTCATCTAACAATCTTTAAAAACACTAATACATGTAATCTTTAGCCAATCTCATAATGAATATCCATTAATATTGTCCATTTCATGTTAAAATAATGTTGCGAATATAAATTACTACTAAATGTAATGTCATTGTAATTTGTGCATGGATGAAATTTCAGACACTTGTAGTTATTGTTAGTTTCTCACCCACCTCCATCTCTGATGTCACCCCATCCAGTGATCATGCACTTCATGTCGCTGCTGAACTCCACATTGGCATATGGCAAGCAGATAGGTTGAATGCGGTCGGACCACGTGATAGCTGTGGCCAGCTCCACGAGAGCAATATCCTGACCCAGCTGAGGGTCTGTGTAACCCAGAGGAACCACCACACGGCGGATCCTATGGGCGATCTCGTTCGGGTTCCAGCCATTCAGCAGATGCCGACCCGTGTAAACAATGTAAGACGAGATGTCATTAGGGCTGGACAAGGAAGAGAAATTGATCAAGTTGAAAATAAGCAAACAAGATTATATGGGTGTTGAAAAAAGTGGTGTAAAACTTACTTAGGAAAGCAATGTGCAGCAGACAGCACCCAGTTCTCTGTGATGATAGTTCCTCCACACACATGTCCATTACTGTCGGTCTGAACACACACATCAGACAGACATCAGGAGGATATCCAAAAAGAAATTGACAAGATTTGACAATTCAGAAACCTTAACAAAAAATATTTAAAGGTTTCACTGATATCTTGATTCAGACAAGATAAAATGCTCTTTTTTTATTTAAAGGAGAAATCTAAAAATCTGTATAAATAAAAAAAATGTAGACGTATAGCGGAAAAACTGCGATAAGGAATTAAAAATGTGTACAGTAGTTCACCTTGCAAATATAAAAAGAGATGATAAATATATTGCTCAAATAACGTACATAAAATATATATATATATATATTTTTAATGTAATATAAAAGGTGCAATTTTCAGTTAAAGCTCGCTGAAAGTCAAAGTCTAGGTAGGTTTGTTTGTTCAACGTAAAAGATGTAAGATTTTAGCAGTATCTCTAACAGTGAATGGGTGCCGTCAGAGCCAATCAGCTGATACATCATAGCAATAGTTTATAAGTAACCTACATGATGCTTCATAATACTGCTTCTCCAGTCATAAACCACCAATATACTTTGTTTAAAATGGTTCTGTACTTTCTGTTTTGTTTTCCTAGTATACAGTGCCCTATTTCTCTCTCAATTCAGAGACAACTTTTTCATAAGAGAAAAAGTATTACGCATGCAGGACTTTTCTGAAGTTGAAAAACAGCTACATGATAGATTTCTAACAACAACAACAAAAAAAACAGCTTTTCATTTCATTGTATTGTATGGATTATTTGTAACAGTAAAACTGTTTTTTAAAAACTTTTCTGGTAAACTTATGCTAAAGTCCTTAAGTGAGGATTGCTTGTGATATATTAATCAGCTGTTTGGACTCATTCTGATAGTACGCATTCTTATACAAGTCACTAATGCATACATTTCTCCAAATCTGATTAACATATTTAAGTATTTATTCCTTTTAAGTAGCCTAACTGTTTTGTTCTTGTATCTTTTTGTAAATGTGAAAAGCAGAAGCAACACTAAGGCTTCAGCTTACACCTTTTCGGTCTATATGTGAAATTATGAATATTTATTATATTATATGAGAGACCAAAATAAATAAAACTCTTGATGCTGATGATTTTTTTTTTATTCAAGAGCATACGTGAAAGTTAAAGTCTTGTGGCCAGGTATGGTGACCCATACTTGGAATGGGTTTGATCAGGTTATGCATTAAACTAATCTCAGTGTTGTTCGACTGAGCTACAGGAATGTATTCTATGTAACTAAAGCTTCTGAACTCTCCCTCAGTCTAGCTTCATAATGGCTGCCATTCTTACCTGAATGTCCACCTGCCACGGCCACGCGCCTTCTGACGCAGCGGACCCTCCGACTATTCTGTTCAGCAGCTGTGGCCGCCCGCATTCTGAGTCAAACACATTGATTCTGGTGATTTGTTTGCTTCACTCTCACAAACCAATTCACATTCAAAAAATATACGGATATTATTATGTGTTAAGTATCGATTTAAGCTGCCACGTTTCCCTCTGACAAACACAACACAAATTAGGTCAATTTCTTACCTTGAGCCTCGCCCATCCAGAACCCTGAATGGCGCCCAACATAAAAAAATAATAATAATGAAGTTACAATCCTACATTAATTATTAATTCGTTTAAAAAATACATTAAAGATGAGCACCTACCAAGCAGTATGACGAAGGCAGTCCGAAAACATGAGGTGTACGGCATCCTATCAAAATATCTTAGTTCCTTTAGAAAACTCGTCTTGTAGGCTAAATTCACAGGCAATTGACGCAAAGCTTTAAAACGAATGTAGAATCTAGAAATAATCACTTCCTCGTTCGACCAAGTTAAGACTGAAGAGCAAGACTTCGGAAGTTTCGCTCATGAAAAAAACATTACCTGCCCGAGATTACCTTTTTTTTTTTTTCAAACGATCTCTCTACCTTTCCAACAATGACCAATCAGGAGCGTTCGTCCCGCCTTCAATACGCACAGACCCCGCCCACTCGTTCACATCTAGCAGTTTTGGTATCTCTGTTTTGTCTCGGGGAATTTGACCGAGAATGTGGTAGAGCAAGGTGTTTACCGTGGATGATTGAACACAGGTTTCAAAATATAGGCTCTAAGTCAATCGTTTGTGTAATTTGAACAACTTAGTTAGGCTTCAAGGTTTATACCTTGTTCTGTGGCTTAGTTGATTTAATTGTTTCCCCATTTCCCACAATTTACAATTTTAAATTGTGCGGTATGTGTCATCTAATACTACACAGTAGGTTGTGGGAACTTTAGTAAACAGGTTTTAACATTCAGTCCCAATCGGTTTTGCATGCACATGACTGAGAAACAGGAATAACAAGTTTAGTGTTTCATAGTAGCCTTACAATGCCTAGGGTGTTTATTGACAAAGAATAAGTCCATTTATTTTGTGATCGTGAGTTTGTGGTGTTACATGAAGTGGTAAATCTGTTTTGATTTAACTTAAAAAATTAGGCCTACTTCAAAAATATAATGTTGAAGTGAACCCAAAACTTCATTGTTGGTTTTTACTGAAGCAAGCTGCCAAACTGACCCATCTTCTACTTTTTATTAGCCTATAAGAGATCAGTAAATCAGTAAAGACTTCCTGCTGCACCTGCATCAATCAAACAACTGTAAAGAACTGCAATCATAAGTGCTGTTTCACAAGTGTAATATGCAAAGTTATTATCCAGTCAATGAGCATTTAAGTTGGCTTTCTGTTGAACACAAAAGAAGATATTCTGAAGAATTCTAGAACTCAGCTTTCCATCACATACTGAAGTCACTGTCTGCCATTCAACAGTAGAAAGAAATTCATACGGGTTTGGAACAAATTGAGGGTGAGTAAAAGAGGAAATACTTTTAATTTCTGTGATAACTATTCCTTTAAATCAGGTTACAGCATTATCTGTCAATAACAGGTAGTGTTGCTTCAAAGTAGATGGGTTATCTCAGGCTATCTATCCTGCTATGGCACTGGATGTTTCTGTGGAAATTATAAACAAATTATAGTAGACTTTGTTTGGCGTTCTTAAACTCATTTAGTACAAAAGTGTTACTAGCTGATCGGATTATGAAGGGTTTTGAGTTAGTGGATTTTTCTATTCTTAATAATTTCCTAAATAGTGTCATGGATGCTCGGTCGGAGGCAGTAAGGGTGACCCAAACAGCAGGAATCTGTTGGAAGTTAAATATATAGTATATACTCACACTGACTCTTGCCGTGGGCACAGTGGAGGTTGGTAACCTAGAACATATTGAAATAGAGTTAGGCCAGTGGTAAGTTCTGAGCATATTCAGCCAAGGGCAGATACTGGTTCCAGGACTCTTGGCGTTCATGGCAGTAGGCCCGGAGGTATCTACTGATTTCCTGGATCTTCCGCTCAGTCTGGCCGTTCATCTGTGGATGGTAGCCCGAGGATAAGCTGATAGAGACTCATACGAGACGAAAGAACTCCTTCCAGACCCGGGATGTGAATTGGGGACCGCGGTCTGACCTCGGGGGTACCATAATGCCTGAAAACTTGAGAAAAAAAAAAACTTTAGCAGTATCCATGACAGTTGGGAGACCAGGTAAAGGTATGAGTTTTGAAGAACGGTCCATTACAACTAGAATGGCTGTGAAACCATCTGATACTGTGGTCCTTAATTACTTCAAAAGGGTACTGGGAACCCTCCAACCAGTGTCTCCATTCTTCCAGGGCTAGTTTAATGGCTAGCAACTCGTGGTTACCATCATCATAATTTTGCTCTGCCAGGGACAGTTTTTTGGAGAAGTAGGTGCATGGATGTAATACAGTGGGTTCATCTTGCCACTGGGATAAGGTGGCTCCTACAGCCAGTGTTGCTGCATCTACTTCCACCACGAATCTCAGGTTAGGGTCTGTTAGGTGTCCCTATTTAACCTCAAAGGCCTTAAAAATGCTGGCAATTGCTGCTTGCAGCTATATATATATTTTTTTTGTTGCAATTGTTGATACTTTAGTAAAGTCTGGCCCTAAGGCTGATGAGACACAAGGCAACTTTTTGAGCAATTTTGCCAGGCAACTTTTTTCAGCAATGTTTCTTTGGCACTTTCCCACTGAGAATGGGTAACAAATTTCTATCTCACCAGCTAGTGCATTGAAAGTTGCCCATATCATAAGCCTGAAAGTTCTTTAGACTCTCCTATTATTTATTGTTTATTTATTTATTGGTTACTCCTTGAGTCTAGACCCTTCTTACTTTAAACATATTATTAATTTATTGCCATTTCTTGCAAAAGTTTACATTAGTAAATTCTTTAAGAAAATGTTGATGTGCAAGTTATATAAACTCTTTAAGGAACTCTAATAATTCTATTGCACATAAGACTCATGGCTTCATCGTGTGATTATTTTACGATAACATAGTAGGCAATGCTTTGGATTAATGTATGTAACCTTTTTTTTTTGCATTAAAACATCACTTTAAATCCTTTAATTTCTGTTGTAAGATTTAAGATTTGGTAACAGGCACAAGGGGGCGCCAACAATTAATAGTGCTTTATGCGGACAGATGCCGGCGATAATCACTACATGACTCCGTGTTCACCTTCCTCCTCTGTTGAGCTGCTGCTGTGCCTCTGTCTCGGCTGTGTTCCTCTCGCTCTGTCCTCAGGCTCTGTGTCTGCTTTTACAGCACGATTGAAGGTGACAGGGACAGAGAGGAGGGGCGGGAGAGAGGATGCAGCGGGTGTCGCCAGGGGCAACACAACACGAGGAAAAACGACGGAGAAACCGCGGAACTGAACCAGAGAAACGAACAGGACGTGCTGAAGGAGGTCACCGTTCCACTAAAGTAGCACGACCACCTATCATAAGCAAAAGTTATTTTTTCTGATAACCTGAGGAAGAAAGCTATTAATTCTCCTCAGTGTAGTGTTGAGGTCCTTCTATAAACCGACTGTCCCAGGATAAACTGCGCGCTTTATTTGATAAAGCTGCTCAGCTCGGCTTTGTTTTAAGGACTTGATGAATATTTGTCGTGGCATTGTTGCTATGGTGACCATCTCTTCTCCCTCTCCAACCCCCTTCCCGCCCCACTTTTAACCCCCAGCCCTAAAAAAAGAAAAGAGGCAGAGAGGGATGGTGGGATGGGGGGTTAGTTTAAAAAAATGCATGTCCTAAAGCTATATGAATCTTCGCAAGAATACACACGCGCGCGCGCACGGACCCGCACGGTCATAAATACGCGCACGCACGAGAATTACCGTGGTGACACATGCACACTGTCGCATAGGCTAGTTCAAATCTGTACGCAACCCACGATTCTAGTATCATATGTATGATATATTAAGTGCACATTAATCATGACAAAGTCAAAATGTTGGACATATTTGGCAATGTTTCTTATGATTAAAAAAACAAACATTCTGATATAAAGATTTATGCTTGGCTAGTTAATGATGATGATGGTGATGATAGTAATATGCGCTCATTATAAATATATATAAAAATATGCATTAATAATAATAGTTATTATTATTATTAAGATGCCACCTCAGAAGACAAATTTGTTTTAATAACACTTATTAGGCTATTATTATTTATGTTCACTGAGACATAACAAAATCTGTTTTAATACTATACCACTACTTTTACTACTAATATTAATAATAATTACTTGATATTGTACAACATAGTCCATTTTATTTGAGATGTAATTGTATGTAATGTTTCTGTAATGGCGTGATAAAGCAGTGTATGTGCAGTGTATGAGAGAGAAAGAGGTAGGGGATGTAAAGTCTTCTCAACTGGAAATAAAGTAATGTGGCATCCCCTGTTCCCCAACCTACACACACACACTGGTTTATTTATACCCTCATCCAACTCTCATTGCTCTCTCATTATTCTATCCTCAACATATAATTTATTGTGTTTATCACATTAAATAAACATCAGTAATTCTGGGAAATCTTTGTGCTTAATTCAAAGAAATTATTATTTATTTCAAAATGTGCAATTATGATCTAATGCATTCAGTGAGAATTAAAATATAATTTAAGGCCACATAAAATATAATTTAATCAGATGTAATTGAACTGAATTAACCCAAATAATTCTCTGTTTTCTCAGTTAAGGACATGTATTTCATTCTGTAGATAAATGAAGAGATGGATTAAATCTATCTATCTATCTATCTAGTTAGTTAGACAGACTAAAACTCAAAACTGTAGTTTCTGTCATGCTGGAACAAACAGACTAAAATGGATATGTTTTTTAAGTTATGAGAAGAAAAGCAAAAATTCACACTTCAGGAATGTCCAAACAAAGCTGCAATTTTTCTTCCCAAATCCAACTTTTCTTTTAACATTTACAGGCTAATTAATATTAAACACTGCTCTTTTCTGCCATTCCCCTCTTCTTTTTCATCGCTCCATTATCTGTAGTGTTTTCTTTCTTTTTACTGCTCTCTCACTGGCATTAAGTTCAAACTTGACACTGATGTTGACTCACTGTGTCACTCTTCTCTCTCTCTCTCTCTCTCTCTCTCTCTTTTCTCTCTTTAAGGGCAGAAGTGCCTGCAGATGCATTTCTATTTCTCTGTCACTCTACACACACAGTTCATTGTTAACAAAGCAAGTTGTCAGGAAAACCTTAATAACATAGGGACAACATTGCTGTGCTGCCGTGGATGTGCTGCTCATATGTAACGGCTGGTGAGTTGTATTTGTATTTATTTTATTTGTTGTTTCTTATAATTTCATTAGAAACGGCTGTTTTTAATCCAGAAATATTGTTAAAATTTGCGTAACAAAATAAAATTGTTTTTTAGTAGTTGTAATAGTTGTTTCAAGTACAACATTTTGTAATTAAAAACACTAAAATGCTACAGTATAAAAAGAAATAAAAAATATAGTGTAAAAAGAGTAAGGGTTTACTGTTTCTGTAAAAGTTTTCAAAATTTTAAGTTACTATTTATTTTTATGGTGGAAAACCAGTAAAAGGGTGTTCTTTGTTTTCCCTGCCTAACATCATAAATATTTATTGTTTTTGTCAATGTATATTAGAGTGTGTTTTGTTATTTAGCTGGTGTTTATTGTGTTATTGTAATGTCATTTGTGTTACTCTGATGCTCTTTGTGTGAGTGACCATGTGCACTGTCTGTAGTATTGACCATGTGTTATGGACAGGCCACTTACGATGCATCGCATGGCTTTCTGATATATTATAATGTTTTTTAAAAATGTTTCTTAGGTAAAAAGCAGGTTTTGCTACTTTAAGTAGTTTGGTAAATTAATAAGACAGTAATTTATAAGTAAGTTTTAAAATATACAGTACAGAAGCTTTTGTCTAATACCTGAAATATTGTCACAGCATTTTTACATTAAATTTCTGGCAACCAGAACTGCCCGATTTTACCATAAATTTACCATGAAATTTTGTTTCCACTGTAGTTTTATTTTTGATAAGGTTCGGTTATATTTCTATATGTCTTGGCTACAAAAGCACTGTTAAACATGTCCTCTGTTATTGCTAAGGGGAAACAAAATACATTCATTTGAACACATAATAAGCTTGTTTCGTTAAGGTTAGTTTTCTAGGAAAATCTGCTATTAAAAGCCTATTATATGCACAAAAAAACAATGTGACATATACTAAAATATCAATAGAAAATATGTATTTTATTTGATTAAATATTTTATTTATTTCCATTTATATTTTCATATAAATGGAAATATATTCAAATATTAAACAACTGATCTCAACAGTAATTATAATGTGGACAGGTAAAATATATTAAGTCATTGACAAAGAATATTTCATGTATGCAGTTTAATTAACCTACATTAAAAAAAAATTTCGAATGCATAAAGGCAAGGACACATGACGACCTAATAAATGAATAATATTAGTATTATTAACCACTGATGTAACAGACTCTTCATGTATAAAATGATGTTACTGTAATTCACTTTAACACTGATTTTGTGTGAATGTAGGATTCTCTCTCATACAATTTTTTACTTTGAATGTTTCTGTATAAAAACAGATGAGGGTCAAAAGTCATAATGCGTCTTCATGAGTCTAAATTAAATCAGTTTTTGTGTCTCTTTCCATTCTGAGGCTGTAGTGGTCAGGTACATGATGTTTGAGAGGTTGACCATGCTGAATATCCAGAGCAGTTCAAACTGGACTGAAACAAATGACTGGTACCATCAGCAGAACGCAGTTCCCAGCCAGCACAGCACTGGTGAGACACTTAACCATTGTGTATAAGACACCATAATAAGGCACTAAGACGTGTGTGTATTTTATTGACAAACTGGACTGTACTTCTGTTTTTTTTTTTTTTGACATTTTTAAAAGGTGCCATAGAATGCATTGAGAGAATATTTTAAATTGTTGTCTGATATGTACATAGAAGGTAGGCTATGTAGCTTAGGTAAGGGGAAGAAATGCCCAGAAACAGTTTTACAGGTCCATTTACAACCCTAGAATGAAACAGTCTGTTTTTGCCTTATTTGGAAGGT
>JAUCMS010000213.1:0-14550 GCA_032357445.1 Enteromius radiatus | reverse complement strand
GTATAAATGCTGGATTAAGATCGTGTGGGGGGTCGAATCGAGATCGCGATCTTTTAACGATTAATTGTGCAGCTCTACCATGAGACTTTTATTAATTTCGGTTTATCTGACCCTCCATAGACAGCATCACTGAAATGATCCAGATCCAGAATCATAGTAAAAACACTGGTAAAATAGTTAATGCGACATCAGAGACTCTGACTTATGTGGAGTAACTTAATGCAATTCATATCTAAGCTTTAACGTGATCAGCCTTGTTGGCGGTCCTTTTGGGAAGACTTATGGTGCTTTTCCACTGCATTGTATGACTCTGCTTGGTACGGCATGGCATGGGTTTACACTGCCGCTTTAATTGGTTGGGAAGTTGCGCGACCTCCTAAAAAAATCTTTTCATTGCGCGTCTCCCCAACCAAGCTTTCGTTGGATTGAATTCTCAGCTATCAACAAGAGGAACATCTGTACTTCCTCAACAGACCACGAAACAGCCATTTGCCCAAAAATAGAATAATAGAAAAATAAATAAAATCTATAAAAAAACAGCAACAGCACAACACGTACTGCACTGCCCATAACACAAACACAGAAACATGCTGCAAATATTCATAAGCCCTCAGAAAACTATGCTCCAAATTAATTTAAATCAAATTTGTGATATTAAATTTTTTAGATGTTGATCGATTGTTTTTTCAGGTATTAAATAGGGCTTATTTAGTGTTCATTCTAAGATCACTCATCCCCTAACATGCTCATAATGATGCTGGCTTTTGAACTAAACACTGATAACACACTAAAAGTTCTCCCTCCTCTTTAAGGACATAGCATTCATGATTTCCAACAAGACGGCGCTTCTGGACCATGTTCAAATATGGCTTCCTTTTAGCATGATAGAGCTTTAGTTGGCATTTGTAAATGGCATGGCAGAGTGTGTTTATCGACAGTGGTTTCTGGGCCCATTTAGTAATGTCAATGACACAATAATGCCAATGAGTGATGCAGTGTCATCTGACATCAAAAGATTTAGAGAAACTTGAGAAATGTCTGTGAATAAAGGGCAAGGCTTTGTTGGATGTCCATGGTGTGTGACCTTGTCCCTTACATACAGACATTTCTCAAGTTTCACTGAATCTTTTGATGTTACGTACAGAGGATGATGAGATTTGCAAAGCTTTTCCAATTTGATTTTGGGGACCATTGCACTGTCATTGCACTTGCTGTCAAACTGATGGTGTTTTTTCTATTTGCATGTGTTTTCTCAAGTTGCAGCGTGTTGAGCTCTCTCAGCCACTGTATATACTGTAGATGCACAGCGATTCTTTATGAAGTGTAGACACCACATACTGGAAACATGCATTCATTTTCTTGGATATGTGTGAACAGGGACAGTTTTGACAATGTTTTCATTTGTACATTTTATCCTTTTATTTTCCAAATGTCCCAATTGATTTTCATATTTTGCATGATTTCATTTTAGGCCTGATGATCGTGAAAGAAGAAATACAAGATCTAAATGAAGTGGAGGAACATCAGTATCAGGAAGATCAAGATGTCGAAGATGAAGATTTAGTGAGTTGCAGCGTTCAAATATCAGACGTCAAAAGGCCTTTCACCTGCTCTCAGTGCGGAAACACTTTCAAACATAAAGGAAGCCTCACGAAACACATGAGAATCCATACTGGTGAAAAGCCTTTCAGCTGCTCTGAGTGTGGAAACACTTTCACATGTAACGAAAACCTTAAGAATCACATGTTAATTCATGCTGGAATAAAGCCTTTTAGCTGCTCTGAGTGCGGAAAGAGTTTCACACAGAAAGGACACCTTAAGAATCATTTGGTAACACACTCTTCAGAAAAGCCTTTCATCTGCTCTCAGTGTGGAAACACTTTCACGCGTAAAACAAACCTTAAGAATCACATGTTAATTCATGCCGGAATAAAGCCTTACACATGCTCTCGGTGTGGAAAGAGTTTTACACAGAAAGGACAACTTAAGGATCATTTTTTAACTCACACTTCAGAGAAGTCTTTCAGCTGCTCTCAGTGCGGAAACACTTTCAAATATAAAGGAAGCCTTTTGAAACACATGCGATTTCATAGCGGGGAAAAGCCTTTCAGATGTTTTCAGTGTGGAAACACGTTCACGTGTAATGAAAACCTTAAGAATCACATGTTAATTCACGCTGGGATAAAGCCTTTTACCTGCTCTCGGTGTGGAAAGACTTTTACACAGAAAGGACACCTAAAGCTTCATCTGGTAACTCACTCTTTAGAAAAGCCTTTCAGCTGCTCTCAGTGTGGAAAAACCTTCACACGTAAAGGATATCTTGAGACTCACATGTTAAGTCATTCTGGTCAAAGGCTTTCAGCTGCTGCCAATATGAAAAGAGTTTCACCTGTAAATGAGGATTTAATCAAAGTGCAAAATGAATATTGGATGTGATGACATGCGGAAATAAAACAATACATTTCTATAGATGCTTCCACACATTACACAAAAGCAGACTTTTCCATGACACAGAAAATGATGAAAATCTGTGTTCGTTGATCAGTCCCAATGCTGCATTTATAACTGCATGAGAGGACATATGAACTAGAGTGCGGATCGGGCCGCATTTTTCTGTCCGAGCCCGACCCGCGTCCGACAGAGCAGTAACCGAACCCGACCCGAGCCCGACAGGCATTCAGATATTTATGTCTGAGCCCGATCCCAGCCCGACACAGTTAAATCAAAAATTTTTTCTCATACTAATGACACGTGCACTTTTTTGTGTGGAAAGCCCGCTTTTATTAAGGAACTGTAGGAAGGCGGTCGGAAATATCAACAGATGAGCGCATCAGCGCACACGAGGCATAAAGTGCCGTTATAACACAGACGCACAAGCAGCTTTACATTTTAATGCCTTACCGCGCTGATGTGACCAAGCCCGACCTGAACCCGAGCATCCTTTCTAAAGGCCTGTCGGATACCGTAGGCCCCGGGTCGGGTATCCATCCTCTAATATGAACTGTAAGTTTCCTGCTGACTTGTTACAAGCTGAATTTAACACCACAACTGTCAAATGTATGGAATGCTTTGAGTCAGATACATAAATTACTATTTGGCTCATTGAACCGGTTCAAAAAGCAGATTCATCGGTTCCTAACGTAGTCAAGCAATTTTAACAACTCAGTGCTATGTTGTATCAATAAACATTCATTGAAACATTGAAATTTTTAAATAAAATGTTTATTAATGATAATTTGTATAATGGGGTTTTGGATGGAGTTTGGTTTCTTGCCACTGTCTCCTCTGGCTTGCTTAGTTGGGGACACTTAAGTTCTAACGATTATCATTGTTTTGATTACAGAGACCGTCTCTGCATTTAATAAAAATCTTGTCATTATACATTACCATCACTCTATTCTCCTATTTGATAATGTTCAGTGCTTTGCTACAATCTGTATCGATAAAAGTGCTATATAAATAAAATGGATTGATTGGTTGATTTATTGATCTGTCTCTACAAATAACATTATTAATAACCTTACGAGAGTATACAGAAGATGTGTATTTTTGTTTTAAAATAAAGTATTTAGTTTTATGTGATGTCACTTCCTCTTGTTGAATTGCCCAATTGCGTCCCGCTAATCAGAGCCGCTTTGGACTTGAGCGAGACAGACCAAAGAACCGAGTGTGTTTGTGTGGTGTTATTAAACTGCAGGTATGTAATTGCAACAAAATAATTACCACTATATGATAAAATTTCATTATGATGTTAGATTGAAAATGTAGAATATTGTTTCAAAGTATGAAATTACATACATGTATAGAATATATATATATAGCATATTTATTATATTCAAAATATATTTACCATATTGAATTGTGAATAGGGTTTGTGTATGTGATGTCTGATATGTGTTAAAAGAAAACAAGTGAAACAAGACACTATGCATAAAGAGTTTATTGTTAAATGGCCAAAGAACTGAGAATGGAGTTCAATTCACAGTGGTAAAAACAAGCCACACCCTCTATTTTTCCCATTCAATATTGTGCTTCTCCCAGAAGTATGTCAAAATATGGAAGTAAAATCAGTAGCAAACTTTGTTCATGCAGACATTAACATTACAAGAAACCCCAAATGTGTACAAATAGCATAAATAAAAAACAGCGTTGTCCTAAGAATGTTTCTTTTATCATTACAATAACCTCAATCATGTACGAATAACATTGACAGGTATCCAAAACACATCAAATGGTCACTGGGGTTCCTCAGGGATCGGTTCTTGGACCCCTCCTCTTCTCCACATACACTTACTGTCTTACTTTCATGAACACAGAGAGACCATTTGCTCATCAGACCCTTCACCCATCCTTCCCTCTAGGGCCTGTGGCTCAAGTCATAAAAGGTTGACTGGCGAAGTGCCAGAAGTTCAAGAAACTATACTTTTTTCATTCATCTATGGTCTCTAAAGAGTTAATAATCATAACCCTTCATGTTTGGTATCATTTTAAAGGTCTCAGTGCGGTAAATTGGTCTCAGTTTCACAGTACTCACTTGTATTTTAAGTAAGCTATCTCCAACCAGGTGTGACCCTTGAGCATGGGAACTTAAACCCAAAAGGTATTTTATGGTTTTACAACTGATCTCAAGATTTCTTTCTTTTGTCTGGTCTGGATATTTAAGGAAAAATTGCATATCAGTCCATGCGACTCTGTAGCCAGAGCAGCCCATAGTGTGGGGGTGTAACTCTATTCTGAATAGGCTTCTAATTCATTATGTAATTAAAATGATACAACTTTGCCTGATTAATAATAAACTGTTATATTAGGTTTATTCCAATCTCTTCTAAAATGTTTTCTTCTAGTAGATCCTTAAGAAAGGCACTGTTCCCCCAACTGCTCCCCAGGCACCGCAGCACTCCCCACTGCTCTGGGAGTGTGGTAACGGTGTGTGTGTGTGTGTGTGGTTGTACACTTCTCACTACTGTGTGTGTGAATACAAATTCCTAGTATGGGAAACCATACCTGGCCACATGTTGCATTCTTTCCTTTCCTTTCCTTAATTACTAATATTGTCTAAAATGTAACAATCACTTGAAATTGGAGTCAGATCGAACATGGAGCTTTAAATCAAAATAGAAACTAAACTCTTATCTGATAAAAATATTTTAAAAAATAAAAATCCAGTGAATGGTTTAAGCGTGTTAGATCTTTAATGAATGACGAATTGTAGTTTGCTTTACTCCAGCATGAATTAACATGTGATTCTTAAGGCATACTTTATATGTAAAACTCTTTCCACACTGAGAGCAGCTGAAAGGTTTTATCCCAGAATGAATTAACATGTGATTCTTAAGGCTTCCTTTACGTGTGAAAGTGTTTCCGCACTGAGAGCAGCTGAAAGGTTTTTCTGAAGAATGAGTTACCAAATGATTTTGAAGGTGTGCTTTCTGTGTAAAACTCTTTCCACACTGAGAGCAGCTGAATGGCTTTATCCCAGCATGAATTACCATGTGTTCCTTAAGGTTTGATTTCTGTGTAAAACTCTTCCCACACTGAGAGCAGCTGAAAGGCTTTTCCGAAGAGTGAGTTACCAAATGATTATCAAGCTGTGATTTATGTGTGAAACTCCTTTCACACTGAGAGCAGCTGAAATGCTTTATCCCAGAATGAATTAACATGTGATTCTTAAGGCATACGTTATATGTAAAAGTCTTTCCACACTGAGAGCAGCTGAAAGGCTTTATCCCAGCATGAATTAACATGTGCTTCGTAAGGCTTCCTTTACGTGTGAAAGTGTTTCCACACTGAGAACAGATGAAAGGCTTCTCCGAAGAGTGAGTTACCAAATGATTTTGAAGGTGTGCTTTCTGTGTAAAACTCTTTCCACACTGAGAGCAGCTGAAAGGCTTTATCCCAGAATGAATTAACATGTGATTTGTAATGTTTGCTCTCTGTGTAAAATGCTTTCCACACTGAGAGCAGCTAAAAGGCCTTTTGACTTCTGTTTTTTGATTGCTGCAACTCACTGATTTCTCTCCATTGACACCATGATCTTTCTGATCCTGATATTTGTCCTCCAGCTTGTTCAAATCTTCTTTCCCTTTCACCACACCTAAAATGAAATCATTATTAAGAAGAAAGTCAATTGAAAAATTTGAAAAATAGAAGGACAATGCTAATATGTGTATGTAACCCCGGAGCACAAAACCAGTCAAAATGGTATATATTTGTAAACTGAAATGTATGCATAACCTGAAACCTGAATAAATAAGCTTTACATTGATGTTAGGATAGGACAGCATTTGGTCAAGTTACAGCTATTTGGAACACATCAAGAATCTTAATATTTCGAACATCACCTTTAAAGTCGTCCAAATAATGTTCTTAGAAATGCACATTACTAATAAAAATATTAAGCTTCGATATATTTATGGTAGGAAATATCTTCATGGAAAACGATTATTAAAGATGAATGAAGAATAAACACTAACCTCCTTGTTCCTCCTGCTTTATTCTCCAGGTTTCTGGTTCACCCATATTCTCCTCACTCTCCTCTTTAACAAACATCATCTTCACAGCAGTAGATATCAGTTCAGATGATACTCCTCCAGATATTCCTGCTTGATTCAACACTTAAGCACGACTGTGAGGATGAGAATATTACATGTATTTATTGACCTGATCCAAAAGCTGTATTTACAGAAACAACATTTCTAACCGTTTGTATTAAGCCAGAATCCCGACAAAACTACAGAGAGCTGGGTGAAACTAAACAACTTCTTCCTCTGAGGTTTGATGGTGTTTGGGAAACAAACGTTTGTTTTTAGCGCCACCCGCTGGACTGGAGACTGAAGAGGGAAATAATACGGAGAAATAGAAGGGCGCGAGCTACAAAAAATAACTGCAGCACAAAGCAATAAAACTGGAGCAGTATAATGAACTATATAACTTCACTCCATAACAGTTCAGCAAAACTACAGTATGAGGAGATAATTGTAGAAGTAAAGTGAATAATATCACGTTAAGCTGTTTCCTTATAATATACTTCTATGGGGGAGAAAACACTTACCTTGATTATTCACTTTATCGGTCAAATATGGGCTCGTTCTTTTGACAGTAGTTAGTGATTATTAGAAGGAAGGTTTGACATAAATGTAGGCTTTCCTCTTACAGTAGGTTTTTAGGTGCGTAAGCCGCGTTAAGCATTTTTAACGTTAAGCGTTTTAGAGTGTCCCGGTTGACACGGTCCATCGAATCGGCAGGCGAAGAAGGAAATCGCACGCGTCAAATCATCATGCAGTTTTCACAGAGAATCTACAGAGATCAAATCTGCAGCTGTCCAAGGAGGCAGGCTGTCATTTTGCGGAGGACTCAATCAAAGAGAGGCGAGGCATCTACTCTACTCAATGTCAATTATAAAATTCTTACATCTGTACTTGCTAATAGATTTAAATTTAGACTGAATCAAGTTATAAGTGAAACTCGATCTGGTTTATTAAATGAAGGCTAGTTCACCACCAACATTAGACTTGTCTTAGATCTAATTATGGACATTTAATTAAAAAGAATGGGTTTGTTTTGTTTCTTGATTTCCACAAGGCATTCGATTCTGTAGAACACAAATTTATTTTTCATACATTGAATTTCTTTGGTTTTGGTAATAAATTTGTTAAAGTTACGTTCTTTCTTTTACAGAAATATTTAATGGTCTTTTTCAATTGTTTAAAGCTTATGCAATAATATGTAGTCTGATATTTTTGGATGACTAATCCCCTTGCATTGTGTTATTTATTTATTATGTTTTTTTCTTTCTTTCTTTCGATGTTATATTTAAAAAAAAAAGGGGAAAAAAAGTTTTGCAGATCGGCCTTTTTTTTAAGAAAAGGGGAAAAGAAAAACAGTACACGTAATTATGGATGTAATTTTCCCTCATGACTCCAGTCCTGCGGGTGGCGCTAAAACACATGTTTATTTCCCAAACACAATCAAACCTCAGTGGAAGAAGAAGTTTAGTTTCACCGTGCTCTCTGCTGTTTTGTCGGGATGCTGACTTAATACAAACTGTTAGGAATATTGTTTCTGTAAATAGAGAAATACAGCTTTTGGATCAGGTTAATAAATACTTATAATATTCTCATCTTCACAGACATTTTAAAGCAAACAAGAATATCTGGAGGAGTATCATCTGAACTGAGATCGGCTGCTGTGACGATGGTGTTTGTTAAAGAAGAGAGCGAGGAGAACACGAGTGAACCAGAAACATGGAGAATAAAACAAGAACCAGAAACATTGAGAATAAAACAAGAACCAGAAACATGGAGAATAAAACAAGAGGAACCAGAAACCTGGACAATAAAACAAGAGGAACCAGGACCCTGCAGAACAAAACAAGAGGAACCAGAAACCTGGGCAATAAAACAAGAGGAACAAGAAAGTTGGTGTTTATTTTCATTCATCTTTAATGACTGTTTGTGGGATTTTAGCCTTACAAATCTTAGTGTTGCTTGTTATTGAATGAAGATGATACACAATATAGCACCATAGTTGAACTGTCTTGAGACGTTTAGAGAAGACACCAGTGCTTAGAGTAGAAAAATAATATATATATATTTAAATGAAACCGCAAAAGAAAAATATTGCATTACACCAAATACACAAAATAATGTTATTTTTAGCAACATTATATGACCCCTCATATATACATACATAAAGGTAATTATGTTCAAACCCTGCTGAAAGATCCAGCTGGTTATGTTTTGAAGCTGAGATGCTGGTTTAAGTTTGTTTAAGATGGTCCTTTGCTTTATGCTGGTATGGATTATGCAGATGTCCAGCATAAACCAGCAAAAATGCCATCTTAAACTAACATCCCAGCTTCAAAACATACCTAACCAGGATATGCTGGATTTTTTGGCAGGGAAGTTGAGCCCAAACGCATAATATCGTGTTTAAACAGTGGTGACTCTCCAGGCGCCTGTAGAGAGAAATGCAACCCCCAAACAGATTACATAATCAGGAAGTATTTTATTTAATTGCTAATTGGTTCGTTTAACAGTATAATTTGTAAGCTTTCTTTGGGTAGCTATTTATCTTGAGCTTTTATTCTTTTTGATAGGCGCTTCAGTTCAGAGAAATATGGCAAAAAGCTGATTATTTTCTACAAAAAAAAAAGTTTGTTGTTATTGTGAATTTACATAAAATTTGTTTCGAACTGATTTTAAGTTCATTATCAGTTCATTATATACATATATACATCATATCATATCATATCGTATCATATCACATCGTATCATATTCCGCAAAAATGTAGCGTATTTATAGAGGTTAAAATTAGAGTTTGGAATCCAGATTAATATAAATCTTCACCTATCTACATTGCTGAGACAGATGCGGTTATAACCTTTAAAATGAAGGCTATTTTACATTTTAAAATGATCCAGCCGATCTGATCTACTTAGCTAAATAATTACAAATGCAATACAGGTTAAGTAAAATATACTATATTGTACAATACAATTATTCATAAAATATATTGTGCATAAGACCGCAGATTCATGTTTAGCATCTGCATATCAAAGTAAATTATATATATATATATATATATATATATATAGAAAGAGAGAGAGAGAGAAAAGAAAGGCCCAACTCCACAGCATGTGCGCCGAACACATACAATCTTGCAATATGCATTTATGCAGCGCAGATAGCGACAGTAGTTATTTGAAACGGATAAGGTTTAAATACGATAATATTGATACTGAAAATTAGCCTATATGACATTTAAAAATGTTTTTTGGTGGCCTGTATAGGCTACAGTGCATAAGCACGGCAAATACTATCTCCTAAGCTCTGGCAGAGAATACGATTTTTAATGCTATTAAAATTAATTTGTTTGCAAAGTGTTATAAACTCGATACCGGTACACCTTTATCAGTCATCAGAAAAGACATAAACGTGCGTTATATGATTTATTATAAGGCGTCCATAGACTACAATATATTTACAATGCACAAACTTTCAATCACAAAGCATAAAATATTTTCTTTTTATTTTCGTTTTCAAGCACAGGCATAAAGTTTGCCACAAAGTACTGGAAAAAGTTGCCTTATGATTGAAAAAAAAAAAAAAAAGAGAGACTTATATATAGAATAATCAATAAACTAATGTTTTATGCGTTCTTATCGGTTGCAAAGATGAAATTCACCAAATCTGATGCTCCATGCATTCAGACTGCATAATCAAGTTGTATTTATTTTCCTTTTGAATATTTTTAAGTAGACTTTCTTTAGACATATTTATCATGTATGTAAGGCGCCCCAATTTTAAGTTGTTTCTTTTCCTTTTTGTTTGTATTATTGTTAGTGACCGCGCGTGCATGCATGCACATTCTTTTCCGCACAAACACCTGGATATGAATAATAGCCTAGAGCATGTTTTTATAGAGTGTGGGATCAAAATAAATCTTTACCAGTCTACATCCAAGCCAGATGCAGTTCTTACCTGCAAATAATCTAAGATGCCGCTCAAATTCGTTGATCACCAGTTGCTGTTGATGAAGATTACACGGATGTCGCAGTCATAAACTTGTTTTAATAAATCGCTTATGCATTAACTAAAGATACACAACAGGTTGTTAAATATGCTGAATATAGGCTATAATGTGTGTGGAGCTAATCTTATTTGCAGTCTAGCGTTTTGCACCTGCATAACATGGAATTAATTTTAGCATGCAGTGATACAATATAAAACCAAACAGGATCTGCAATAAAAAAAAAAAATAATAAAAAAAATTGGACAACTGAGAATAATGTAACCCCCACAGCACATCTCTCGAGCGTCGCACACGCAACATATTGTAGGGAAAGAAAATAAAAATAACGACTTTAAAGTAACAATGTTGCACTTCCTTGCTTTAGTTAGTTCTGAAAATGAGCAAAACTTTTACAGTTTTGGGACGACCTGTAAAAAAATGACCCGTATGTGATTAATAACAACATTTTCATCTTTAAGGGGTGTACTTTCTTACAGGTGGAGTAAACCTTTAATACACAGTGAGAAAATGGTGCAGATTTAATCGTTTTAATGATGGCTGTTTAAAAACCATAACATACAATAGCTTTTATTTAAATGCATATTTTGTAGCTCTTTTAACAATACAGATTGTGTCAAAACAACAGTATCAGAGAGGAAAATAGTGTATAACATATAGTTTGTATATAAATAAGTATATTTTATATATATATATATATATATATATATAAAGGTGACTTTACTTGACTGAGAAATCATTCAAGATTCAGGAAGATCACTAACAAAGCAGTGTTTTGTGGTAGAAGTGGTGGTTCCACCATACTTGTAACAAGTTGAATTTACATATATGAAATTAGATAATGATCTGAGATATCTTTGATTTGTTACAGCATTTAAACACCATTAATATAAATTTAATGTGACAGTATTAAGTCTAAACCCACCCTTAAACCTACCTTTACCACCAAACCTGTCCCTAACCTTACCCGTATCCACCTCAATAGCAGCAAAAGTGTTTTGCAATACAATTTGACCACATTGTACTTATTTATTCATTCATTTTATTTATTTTTTATGTAAGTACATGGTAGTAAGGGACACCTAATATAAAGTGCATGACCAAACCTTTTTGCAAACTTCCTTTGAAGCAGACCGATGGGTTTTTGTGACAAAAATATTTATATTTTTAAAAGTATAACCTAAATAAAGGCTGTATCATGTACCATGAGAGCGTCTAGTTATGGCTTCAAAATAATGGTCACCATCTACCAGCATTACCAAGCTTAAAAGAAAAAAAATAAATAAAAACTGTTTGTCTGGAAGAAGACCGTCAAATCAAAATAAGATGGCTTGGGGGTGAGAAAAATATGCCACAATTTTCATTTTTTAACTGTTATGACCATTTTTCGTGTCTTTCAGAGTTGACTGAAGGAAGCGAGGAGAATGAAGAATTGAGTGAAGATGAGGCAAAATATCACAGAAGAACTAGGAAAAAATCTGCGAGTTGTTCACAAACAAAGAATAGAAAAGTCAAAAAATCTTTCACCTGCACTCACTGTGGAAAGAATTTGACATGCAAATCTAGTCTTGATGTTCATGTGAGAGTTCATACTGGAGAGAAACCTTATAAGTGTTCACTCTGTGAATATAGATTTAGTCAATCAGGAGCTCTGAAAACACACGAGAGGATCCACACTGGAGAGAAACCTCACACGTGTGATCAGTGCGGGAGGGGTTTCAGACTGAAAGCACAGCTTAGAGAGCATATGAGGGTTCATACAGGAGAGAAGCCATTCACTTGTGGTCAGTGTGGAAAGAGTTTCACACAATCATCAAGCCTTAAAGAACACATGAAACACATTCACACTGGAAAGAGAGCATACAAATGTGATCAATGTGACAAAACATTCTTCAATTCTTCTCATTTGAAGAAACACCTGGTAGTTCATACTAAAGAGAAGCCACATTCATGTCATTTGTGTGGAAAGAGCTTTTCATGTTTGCCATATTTAACAGATCACCAGAAAATACATTCTGCTGTGAGAAACTACATGTGCTGTCAGTGCGGGAGGACTTTTACTTCATCAAAGTGTTTAAAGCGGCACATAAGGACTCACACTGGAGAGAAACCTTACAAGTGTTCGCACTGTGACAAGAGATTCAGTCAGTCAGGAACCCTGAAAACACATGAGAGGATCCACACCGGAGAGAAACCGTATCACTGCACTGAATGTGGGAGGCGTTTCAATCAAATATCTAATCTAATCAGTCATGCAAAAAACAATCACAGTAAGTAGATCATCTTCAGATCCAGCTCTTTCAAGTCTGATACTGTGATGACACAATAATGGAAAGGACCTGGACGTGACCTGTGGCCAAGTATGGAATTTGTGTTCTGCATTTCATGCATCCAAGTGCACACACACACATTCTCATGTCCTTATAATCCATATCAGTCTCTCAAACTAGGCCCCGGGGTGAATGGAGCCTGGCTGTCTGTATATGTGTTTTATTTTCGCCCCTCGGGTCATGGTGTTCTGAAGAATCAAGAATCAACTGTGATGTTTATGTATAAGAAATTAGAAATTTTGTCAATCCAGTTCTAGCCTGTATTTCTAAGAATATTGCATAGACGTCTATAGACGTAGCCAGCCATACTGATAAGACGTCTGGTTGAGCTAGGTAGCCTTGAGAAGCAGATTAGAGGAATGTGTGTGTCTATTCTCAGGAAATCAGAGAAGAGTATATTGTCCGTCTGCTGGCTGATTTACACATTTGGGCTGGTCCGACACCCCAAATTATCACCTTCTTCACCTTGAGATGTGCTTACGTCCATACGTGGACCTCTCTAATATTATCTATCTTTTGGAACCAGTCAGAATGATCAGGATGACTAATGTATTGATGCAGTTAGTGACCTCTGTTAGAGTGTATATACTGATGTCTGTAAGATGTACGGCAGAGCAGCCTAAACTCAACGTGAGTATTGAAGCTGGCTTCTGCTGATGAAACTGCAAAATATTTTCTTCAGTAAATTTTTTTCTTCAATTGATCTCATCTCTGACTCCTGATCTTCATTCAACAAACACCTGGTCCTGGGGTATTTTAACTGTTAATATCCCAACAGTTAATTTGTCTTAAAATGCACATGTGTCATTTGTAGTTTCCTTGCTCTTTCATGGAGGACAGCAGAAGCTTTTTACAAACTGTTCTTGTTCAGGAAGCTGAGGAAGAGACTGTAACCCTTTAAAGACAGACTGAAATTAATAGTTTATTTCTTTTTCATTGAGTTACTCTTCTGCTTAAGATGTGTTTTGAAATGCAGATGCAGGATATACTGACATGTAGCTTTGCAACTGATTCTTACTTGCGTCTTTCGGTATTGGGAATGAATACCCTGGTATTGAAATGTAAAGAACTGATAATGTTGCCTTTGTGAGCTATTTGAATTATCGTAAATATGTGTTTCCTAATTGGAAATTGGACCCAAACGGTCTCTCCATACTACTGTGAAATTCAGAAAGAATTTTTATGGCAGAGTTTCTGAGTTAGGGTCATAATCTTTAAACATGGTGAAGGGGTCAGTGCTGTTCTCACCACAACTACATCCTTTTGTCTTGTCGCTAAAGTAGTGTATTCATAGGCTAGATACGAATGATCATTCAAAGAATATTGCATGTTTTATGAGCAGTGAAATATGCATGGATTTGTAAATTCCAGCAACCTGTATGTACACAATGTGTGTGCATTTGGTTCGGGTGATCTGTCCATCTAGGTGTTCTGGTCTCTGATGAAGATCATCTCTTTGTGCTGATACACCATCTGATCTGGATACGGGTAGAGAAACAGAACAGAGAGAGACAGACTAATATTAGCGTAGATGCCATTCTCTTTACGATGTAGTGAGTCCACCATGTGTTAAGGGGAGTGTTCCCGGTTCCGGCTGATCTAATTAATGCAGCTAGGGATGCACCGATAGCGATCGGCCGATATGTTTGCGCGTTTTGTCGGTAAAAGCGGTTCTGTAATCAGCAGTAA
>JAUCMS010000212.1:0-14567 GCA_032357445.1 Enteromius radiatus | reverse complement strand
TTTCCAGTTTAGACAGCTCTTAACATTTATTTTAATCTAGGACTAGTCTTAATCCCTGTTCAGGAAACCGGCCCAAAATGCATAATGTAATGGCTTACGTTTCTAACTGTAGTATCTAACTATATATATTTAGGATTGAATTGAAATTTATTTAACAATATAAAAGTCTTGCCATGTTTGATTAGTGCATCCTGCTGAATAAAAATATTACAGAGCTAGATTAATATCCAAATGACATGATAAAAACTGTAGTATCATGTAGTAACATAAGCTATTACATTACACATTTTAGGTAATATAGTCAGACTACTTTTTGATTACTTTTGTAGGTTGGTTCAGATCATTTTAAACTGTAATATAATCTAATTTCAAGTACTTAATTGTTGGAATCTGATTATGTAATCCAGATAACATGTAACCAGTTACTAGCCATTTTTGAAGGCATGTAGGAAAACAATACCTGAATAGAATGTGTTGATCTTGGAGAGCTCCTTTTCACATGTCTGAAAGAACTTCTCTTCAAACTTGGCATAGTACCGTTTGACAGTGTCTTCATCTGTGACTGAAAGAGACAAAACACAAAGACGTAAATCTGTGTTCATGTTCAGCATAATCCACTCAGACATACATCCCAAAATCCACACCAACACTTACAGCCTCCATCCTTTATACTCACTCCTCAAAGCCAGAGGGAGTTATAAAACCAGTGTTTTGGCCTTCAAACAACCAATCTGAAATTCCAGATTTCGAATGTAACATACAGATTTCTGTTAAAATGCAGTCAGTAAAGGTTAAAACAAATGTTTGCTATTGAAACATGTTGTACAGTGCAGCTGTCTGTCTCTTACACTCTGCTGACTTTAGAAAAGGAAGGATGCCTGAGGCTGCCAAAGTTGTCTCTCTATAAATAAGCCAGAGTCAGGTAAAAGCTTTTAGCATCAATTTCAAGAAGATATTAATCAGATATAACTGCTCGCATCTACTTACGGTTAGATGCATCCAATATTGACTTTGCAAATAAACTAGAAAAGTCAGATTCATTAACAAACGTCTGTGGGTTCTGTGGTTCACGCGCCTGAAGTTAACTTCCGGTCTATGTTTGTTTATCAGTCTGGTTAATGCCAACGAAGCTAATTATGATTAATGAAGTTGGTCTCAGGTTGTAGTGCTGAGGGATGTGTTTCCTCTACATGTTTATTTGTGGCGACCTGCCATGATATCAAAACTGACCACTTGTCCAAAAGGCTTCACTGAATAAACAACGTCACACGTAACGTTAATGCACGTTTAAAAATCAAACCGAGGTGTGGGTGTTTTTATATCACTGTATTTCTTCAGAAAATGTCATATTTATTTCATCCTGCTTATAAGGCAGCGTTTGTAAGCTCAGAGCTGCTTTCTCTACAGCCGTTACCGCGGGAACCTCTCGTTTCTCATGCTTAAAGCACCTCCTGCTGGTAGAGAATGAAGTTGCATTTTTAATAAATCCGTCTGATTTACGCAGCAAACATATTTTGTTTGTTATAATCTACTCTAGAAGGTTTTAGCTGTTGTTATTGATTTTATTTGGATGTCTACCGGAACTTAAGTTAGGGCCACAAAAGCATGCATGCGCAGTAACCTTTCTTTATGTTGTTGTCGTTGAAACGGTCGATAAGTAAAATTGGCATTACTTGTATGGCCCAACAAAGCATTGAATACCTAAAAATTGGAAAATATAATATAAAGTTAATTTTATTTCCATAATACACTGCAACTTAACAAATGGAGTTTAAAGAATTTATTATTATGTGCAATACTTATTCAAAGATTCATTTTATGTGCATATGGGATTACTACATCTACATATTGACAAGAAAAAGAGACAAACAATGACCCAGGAAGACCTCCGAGCCCTCTCTGTGATGTATAATGAAGAGAAGAAATTCTCTACACCATGGACACCTATTCCCCTAAATCACACGTTTGACCCACATACAATATTCAAGTTCACCATATCCCCAGTGTTCATGATAAATCAGATCTGATATATTGTTTAGCCTTAAAAACTAGATGAAATCATTTTAATGCTTGTTACTTATCTACTTGTATTTTCTGCTAATGATACAAATGCTGTTATGTCTCATTGTATTCGTTAAATAATACATAAATACAATTTCATGTCACCTTGCCAGGTAATTGAAACAAATAGCCCAGCTTGTAAGAAGAAAAGCATGTATACTCATTAGGTCTGGGTTGTCACGGTAACAGGAGGAAGCCCTGTGTGATGTCTTAAGTGGTTTCTTCCTGCTGTTCACTGTGAGAGCCCTCGTTAGCCTTACAATGGCTTTATGGCTCTGTCATGACCCGGACACAAAGGAACATGACTTCGGCATGAGACTCACTTTAAAGAGAAATGAGAGAGGAGGAAGAGACCAGACCAAAAAAAACATGCCTGCAAACACACTAAAGGTGCAGTGTGTGATTATCAATATTAAAAGAAATCAAACATTTGAAAACTGCGGTTGAACCACTGATGCCTAAAAGGCATACTTTATTATACTTGATACACAAATTTCAAAAACCTCTAAAATTATGTTTTACATAATTTTTACATACCTTATGCTACCTGATTTTTATACTTTTTCAGCAAGTTAAAGCTCTTTCATTATATTTCTAAAAATGTCATTGTCTTTTTGGCTGTTATTTTATATAAAAAAAAGAATAACATACATATTGTTAGTAATTTTCAAGTGAAACACACAAAGCTACTTCAGATTACATGATTATCCATACAGCACTTATCAAATGATATATGGCTTTTGGAATAGTTATTTTAACATAATCATTCATGTATTGCATTGCATTATGTGTTGCCCCAACAATATTAACCACAGAGCTTTAATCAATAAACTACAATATTTATGTGCATTTTATGCACGTAGTCTATTATATGGTTATATGCATCTCGATGAACATTGCAAGTTATGAGAATTACATCTAATCACCATAGAAATATCAACAACTGCACAAAATGCACACTGAATAAGTTTTTCTTCTTCTTGAGTAATCTCAGTATTTAAAATAAGTGTTTTTTAGATTTTGTCTGTTAACTTTTTCATTTTTTTTTTAGTTTTTTCTGTTTTTATGTCAGTCTTTACAGGGTTAAATCTCAAACTGACACTGCATCGTATTTGTACAAAACCAAGTTTGCGCTTTAATTTAGAAAGTGAAGCACAGAACCCTGACACAGCACACTTTTCCTGACTAAGGAGCTTGCTATCTGTTAAATCCTGCACATAAATCCTTTAAAGCTGCAACTAACACTCTTTTGCTTATCTGGGGTTATTTCTCTCTATCATACTCTCTCCTGACAGGCTCACATGAATATAACATTTTCCCTCTGGGTGCCTAGATTTACCAGACCGAACTGTGCCCATGGATCAAGGGATCAAACTGTGCATTGTTTTACCCAAAAAGCCCTGCAGGAAGAGGATTCATCTGTCTAGTCTTTCGGAATAAAAAGCTAAAAGTTTTTTTTTTTCCTTTCTCAATTCTTTCCCACCGGGATTACAATGCTTGAAATTTCAATTGAGCATGTACATGATTTTACAGCAGACATAGAGAGGGAAAGCATTGCTTGTATTGTCCAAAACAGGCGATATCATCTCTCATTAGAGGGTTACTAGTGGCAAGCAGCGATTCCTCGACCGACAGCTGTATGACCTCTCATTTTACAATCCATTTAACCGCCTCAATGCAGTTTATCACCCTCGTCTTGCTGTTTGCATTGTTGCACAGCTACAAACACGGATGCGAGTCCCTTATCTCCTCTCTACATGATGATCTCAATCATCGCAGTTGAATTAAACTGCTCGCCTGGCGGCAATAAAGAGGCACAGGAAACGCTCAGTTGTTGGAGGTTTTTACGAGGAACCCTTATCCTGAGTAAATTAGAGAGGGTGATTATTCGCTCTCGCTGGCGTGCTCTATTAAAAGGCTGAAGTGTGTGGGTGGGATTGCAGGAGGACAGCCGAGCGGCAGAACCCGTTAAGCAGGAATGATGCATGCTGGGAAAGAGACACAAAGTGAAAACATGAAACGCAGCACATAAAAGCCTCTCCCAACCATCCGTTCGCCACCCTGCCCCCTTGCTAAGTTCAACCAGATCCTCAGAGATGAAGGAAAACCCTCGAAGCCGCCCCGGTCTCTCCACCAGCGTTCTCGTCCCTCAAGCCACAATTAGCTCGGCCAATCAGGAAGCTTCTAGAGTCAGGAGGTGATTAGCAATGCACATTAAGTGGCTATATAGTATACATAGTGTAAGTAACATGTGCCATGTAAAAGTAAAGTAAGCATGAGGGAAAAGCTCTCTGAGGTCTCAGTCTAGACTCATTCATCAGAGATCTGTTCAGCACACTGAGAGTGTAAATCTTGGTTTCTGAAGGGTATGGGGCGGGGGTGGGGAGGGATTCCTGGCAGCATCCAGACCGGCCGAATGCATTAGGAAGCGAGGTGGATGACACAGATGGGATGTGAAATGGATGGTGGGGTATGAAATCTGAGCAGGTCTGAGACATGACGCTGCCATTGAGTTGGTTCACAAAAATGACACAATGAAATATTCAGCTGAACATGTCATTCTGACAAGATGTTTAAGCAAGTGTCTGCTAGTTCCTGTTCACTTCTTCATTTAGCCAACAACAATATACAATCAGCCACCAGTCAAAGCTTCAAATTAGATCTATTCAAATTAATATATATATATATATATATTTTTTTTTTTTTCATATATTATATGCTAATAAATCAATTAGAATGAGATGTTTAACTAAGAATGGGCGATATGATGTCACAATTTTTTTTCTACATTTCAGTCAGCATTGATAATTATCCCAACAAATGTCAAATCTATAATCTTTAATCTAAAAGTATAAAAGCTGGCATCTTAACAGCTGGCATCTTAACATGCTATCCATGTCATGTGCATGAAATAGACATTGACACAGTCAAAATGAACCAGAGAAACTCTTATTAATGGTCAATAATTTCAGCAATAAAATAAAAAAAAATAAAAATGTTGATGAAATTTCGGTACATCCCTTATTTGCTCATCTCAGAAGTCACGGTCACTGACCATTGGCTGAACATCTGATGCATATTGCAAACAAAATTAGAAACACTTTAGGAGTTTCAAAGTCATTGGATTGGTTGAATCATACTGGATTTCTGGCACATGTGCATTCTTTAAAGTTAAATACAATGTGATGAAAAATAAAACCTGATTGGTTGCTTTTCCTGTCAGTCATATAGCTACTTGTGTATGTCTTGGCCATTAAAAGCAGCCAAGGTTCCCAGACCTTCTGTTGTCAGTCTGAAGCTCTGGCCACATCATGCATTAACATTACATCCAAGACTCATCCAACGTGTTTTAATTTGAAATAAAATGATATTGTGATAATTATTGTTATAATAGTATATATTTTCAAGAAGCCTCTCAGGGAGGGGGGGTTCCACTGTTTAAAGAAATGAATGGATGAATCCAAGGTTGAAAATATTTTAACATTTCAAAGGCTAGTTAATTTAGAATTCAGAAAAAAGTTGTATTAGTGTTAATACCTTTATATAATTTTATTAATTTTAGAGTTCAGGAATGATTTGAACAAACACATTGTCCTGACCTCATTTGAAAGCGCTCAAGTGCGTGAGCTGTCCGTGGTTCTGAAGTTGTGTTTCAACTGCAGAACAATCCCAAAAAACTATTTTAAACTGTTTATTTAGAACAATCCACTTTTAAACTTCTATAATGAGACATTCCAATTTATTCTCAAAGCACTGAGAGAAAAGCTACAATCAAGAAGGCATTCTTTCTACACAGTTTGACCTAAATCTTTCAAACTGCATTACAGGAGCCCTCAAAATAATAAACTTAAAAGTACACAACTATTTGAATGTAAACTTTGTTCCCATCCTCCCGACCGTTATTCTCAGAATATCAGACGAGAAGAACTGCTCCATGTCAGATCAACACGCAGTCAGTCCACTCACCAAAAATGTGACTTGACAGTAAATGCTTGTAAACAAGCAAACATGATTTGGGTGATTTAGGCGACTCTACCGTCTGCGGTCTATTAGAGAAGAGTACAGACGGGATATTCTCCTGTAACTGTGTTAGAGATTCCTGGGGTGGAAACAATGCATGAGAATTAATCAGGAAACATTAAGACTGGAGAGTTTATTCTTACTAACTGAGCAGATTTAAGGACACATTAACGAAGAATCTGAGTGGAAATAATGGAAAAAAGTTTAATATGACAAGAGCCCTTAGTATAACTACAAATTAATCTCTAAAAAAGCATTGTCTGCTTATCTCACATACATAACACACACACAAATAATCAGAGACTCAGCCAGAGATCTTTTTTATTCCGAGTTCTTAAAATATCTCTGTCTTTAGCTGATGTGGGAATGCAAAGCTGACGCTGAGATTGGCAGTGTGCCGACCCCGCTGAGCATCTCAGCTGTGAAGTGTTATCAGTCCAGCTCACAGTCAGACACAGGCCAGACGTCTGTAAGCTCTGCCTTAAAAACAGCTCCATCACGGCCCTGTGAAGATTGCACTCTCTCTCTGACTCACAGGAAGCTAGAAAGGTCACTGATAAAACATCCACTGAAGATTTGTCTTCTTTGTTTAACTCAGATACTTATTTTAAATGCCATGAGTTTAGGTTCACAATGTCTGTCTGGCAAATTTGTTCAATATACAGGTATACCGATGAACTGCATATGAGTAAGACAACTGCTGGGGAACATTTCTAATAAAAAATAAAATAAAACAAAACAAAACACACAGGGTAAAAATATTAAAATACAATATTAGAATACATATCTAATATTATATAACACTAAACAGTAAAGTATATAGAAAAAAGACCTTAGTATGACCATCAAAACTCAAATCTAAACCACGGTACAAAATCTTCTTTATTTCACAACGTTTAATTAAAATCTAAGTGTGTACAAAATGTTTACTGAAAATACACAGTACAATGCTTTCGGGTCATGCAGCACATCTATATTTAGTCCTCTTTAAAAGTAACAGTTTTCTTGAATTAATCATGACATGAAAACATTGCCAGCCTCAGCATGCATTCACAGCAGAGACATCTCACTGCACTATGCCTGAACCAAAACGGAGTAAGCTCGATAGTTTAAAACTTGTTTCACCTGGATTTCTTCAGATGCAAAGTTTGTTACAAAGGCAGGGCTCCACTGTGACGCGGCAGAGGTAATGTCACCTCTGAGAACGGCAGAACGGAGCTTTCAATTATCTTCAGGCAACATGTCTACAGGCCAAGAGGCTTATGAAACAAAAGGCTTATTAATCTCGTCCCCAGCGGTGAGCTCTGTACTCTGAATTAGCAGGGGTGCATATTTTAGCACCTCTGTGCACAAGTGCTGCATCTCATCTCTGCTAAATGTCAGAGAACTGAGAGAAAGAACACGTTTATATGAACTATCCACTGTTTCAAAGTTTGGGCTCAGTATGTAAGTCTCTTATGGTCACCCAGGCTGCATTTACTTGATGGAGTAAAAACAGTAAAACTGTGAATATGTTTTAAAACTTGATTTTATCCATCACATGATCCTTAAAGTGCCTCTATTATGGATTTTTGAAAATGACCTTTGATAAGTAAATTAAAACATCCTGCAATGTGCACCTTGTATAAAGTTATTGTTTCTCAAAAGACAGAGTCGACTTTGAATCATTGAAACGAGTCATTTTTAAAATGAGTCCCAAGTCCTTTCATGTTGTCAACATGAAACATTAGCATACTGCCCGTCCACTTGTGCATTGGTTAGATGAAAACAAATTAATTTTGGAGCGTTAAAAGCTCACGAACACTGCCAATGAAATGAAATCGGCCAATCACCGGTTTGAGCTCGAAGTCAATGAACAAATAAGATAAAACTAAATGAAAAAATAAAGTGTTTTTTGACATTGCATGCATGTCAACCTGTTGTTTGGGACTTCCAAAGCCAAAATATGAACCTTTCATAACCCAATAATAGGGGTAATTTATGTAAGTAAAAAAAAATGCATTTATTTGAAGTAGAATCTTTTTTGTCTTCACTGTAACTTTTGATCAGTCTAATACATTATTTCTGAATAAAATATCATTACAAATATTTAAAACAATCTACATTTCAGTTTTATACTACAATACAAACACAAACCCAGCCCATTCCTGTCACACAAAATTGAGCATATTTTATGCTAATACTAAAATATCTTGTTATACACCAAATAAGTCTCTTTTCAACCTGATTCTAATAACACTATGAGAGTTCATAACAGCCATATACAAGGTACTAACATATAATCTTCATCTTAAGTTTTACAACCAATTAAGGCAAAGATATTACCTTAATAATCTTGCTAATTCAGAGATTAATCTAATGAATAATGAGCTGATTTAAATGTTTTAGGCAGAACGAACATGAGTGGGTGTTTTAAATCATGTGACACATTACTACTCTCTATTCTCTCTCTCCTCTTCAAACCTAAATAACACGGCTCATTATCACCTCCTCCCTTAAGTATCTTTGCAAAGACAGTAACCAGTTTATGGATACATTCCACTGCTCTTTCAGGCCCATTACACACACACACACAGGTGCCCATACAGCTCTATTACAGCTGCAAAGGAAGAAAAAGAGCCGAGTGGAAGCATTTTGACAGGACTCTGATAATGCTTGGAGCCGGATACGATGCCTCCAGAATTGGATCCAGATTTTTAGTGGATATCCTACCTCTGATGCCTCTGAAAGGAATTTAGAGTCAGTGATCAATATGTTTGGTCTATTTCCCTGGAACAGAAAGTACATAAGATTTTGATGTATACATGGCATAAACATACTCTGATATGGACTAAAAGCTACAAACCACCAATTTTGCTTAACCCAGTTCATCTTTAAGACAATCTTTCTTACTAGAAAAAAATATTAATATATTTATACACTGATTTATATTAAAGCAAGTTATAATAATGCACAATAACAAGTAATGGGACACACCTGTTTCATGACATGATAAATGTGCATTGTTTTCACCAGAATCAAAGTCTTATGCCATGCTACATGCAAACTAGAAAGCTTCACTGCTTTTAATTGGAGCAATAACATTCTGATCTTTTCATTTTTGTTTCATGTCACTTCACCCCCCACCTGCCCAATCCATCAACATCATATGTCTTGTTCAGCAATGGCTGTAATAATATTAATTTGTCATTTATATTGTAGAATAGACACGTTGAGGTAACCTCTGTAGTCATTAGAACAGGAAAGCGCACCACACTCCATAGTCTTGTTGCTGATGAGAGTCATAAGCTGTCTCACGTCTATAGGGTACTTCAACGACACATTCAAACAGCGGTTAATGAGATGTCTCGCATTTCTGCCTCCTCAGGCCCTCTTGAGACCAGCACAAGACACACAGCAGCTGCTCCCTGCTTTCTGAAGGCTCTCCAAATGTGAAAGAGAGAGAGAGAGAGAGAGAAGGTGGTTGTGTGGGTTTTTTTTATTTTGTTGCTCGAGACAAATCTAATGTTGTGTTACATTGCAATGGTGGCAAAGAAGCAACAATTTACAAGCAATAAAATATAAAATTGTTAATAATTTACATTGATAAGCTATGCTGCATACATATGCTACATATAATTTCTTAATTTGTAGTAATTTTATGCATGTGTGTGTATATATATTTGAATTGACATGACATGAATATATAGTGTGTGTGTTTATATATATATACATATATAAAATATAACAACTGTAATATTATTTTAGAATTATAGATACAATTTTATTAAAATACTTTAAATATTTTATAAATGTAATAATATGTACTTTATAAAAATACAATTCTAAATATTTAATATATTTCAAAGGGTAATTTATTACTAAGATGGTTGTAGAATAAGTAGAATTTTACGATATTTTTTGCATAAAGGGTTCATTTGTAAAAACAGGTCATTCACGTAAAAGGTAAAATCACATTTTTTCATTGTGCATGCTAATTAATCTCAATCAAACTGCAGTTGGGTTATTTTAAATAGGTTAAAAATAACAACAAAAAATCAGCAAACTAACACAATAAAACAACAAGAACATAATGACAAAAAAAAAACAAAAACATTATTAGTATACAATAAAACTGTGCTTTTAATATTTTTTCCCCTACGTACTACTGCATCGAACTATCTTTGAGAAAAAATATCAAGCATAAAGTTTCAAACACTTATTTTCTACTGAAAACATTCTAAACACATTCTAAAAAACACTAGTCTGTCTCTTTCGATTTCTCATCTGCTTTCGTCTGAAATAATGACATAGCCAACCAAAGAGCAATTTTATGTCATCTGTGTTTGTGGGACTGACATCGCTGTTATCGACCCGTCACTAGGCTCCCGCCGTTACCTTGTAGCCATTAGCAACCGCCACCAGGAGAACGGCCTTTCAACCTCCCAGCCAATTGCTTTCACATGAGCGTGTGTGCATGCATGCGAATGAGCAGGTGTTTGCTGTGTGTGTGTGGATATGTGTGTGTGTGTACATGCATTCCAGCAAGTGTGTGTGGGAGTTGGAACGGCAGTATTGCGGCTGTGTGGCACTTGTTTCTTTTGTGTGTTCAATGTTTTTTTTCATTTTTCAATTTTCCATAGGCGACGAAGCATAGTGAATATTTATCCGCATACACAGAAGGCATACATTTTAGATGCTCCTTAAGCAAGAGCTTGTTGAAAGCAATCAGCAGGCAAACTAATCAATGCAGCTTTGATTGGGAAGGCCTCCTGCATTCGCGCTGCCTGGCATCCACCCGCCTATTGATTATGCATATGCCGTAATCAATAATACACACAACTATTACCATTCACGGCACCATTACACAGCAGCACATAATGAGATCAGACAAAATCTCCATCACAATGTGTGTGATACCAGTGACCAGGCAACACAAATGATTTGCACTATGTACAAATATAAACAAATAAGAATATTATTTTATACACTGCCATTCAAATTTTTTTAAAATGGCGCTAAAAGGAATGCTTTAAGCTCATCAAGGCTACATTTAATTTATCTGGTCAAGTACAATAAGAACAGTAATATTATGAAATATTATTCAGTTTGTACATGTTTTACAATGTATTAATTCTAGTAATGTTATAATTAGCCTAACAGTCTTTAGTGTCACATGATCCTTCAGAAATCATGCTGATATGTTGATTTGCTCCTTAAAACATTTCTCATGATCATCAAAAAAAATTATGCTGCTTAACATTTTTGTGAAATCTGAAACTTTATTTCAGTAATCTTTGATGGATAGAAAGTTGACACTTTTAATCAGTATAATGTATTTTTAATGAATATATTTCTTATAAAAACTGCTGTGGAGAAACAACTGATCTTATTCATGATTTGACTTTTAGTCTCTGCTATATTTTCTGATGGTGTTGAAACACAGAAAACCTTTTAGCAGGGATGTGTGTGACTCAGTTACTGATGGTCAGCTGTTAAAAGAAAGGGATTGTGGGTAAAACCTGTTGTCTGTGTTTCTTTCATTGTATTAGGCTTGTCTGTAATTGGTTGTGTTTTTCACACTGGTAATTACCAGAAAGCTTTGTCTACTGTTACCATGGAGACCAGGTCACATGATGAGCTGGAAGGGTGTGAACTGCGTGTATGAGGACCTGTGGGATACATACATGTGTGAGTGGATCTGAATATTTATTCATCTTTGTAAAAGCTCTTTAGAGTGATGATGGGCCATGTAACCTCCAGAGATTCACCCCGCCCCAGTCAGCCCCACCCCCTCATTTAGCCCCACCCCCAACCTTACCCCTCACTACATGAATAAAAAAGATCTGTTGAGCCTGGGATTCTGTCATAAATTCAACACCACATTCTCAAAACAGAATAATCAAAAACAAGCCCAATTAGACCCTAATTCTCAACAATGTGTTGAAAGGAAGAACTAAACATGATTTTAAAAATAAGAACTGCAGCAAGTATCTGATTTACATATACATTATTTTGTTAAATATTAATTACTGGATTTTCTAAAGTTTTCCAAGTTGACACAGTCAAATCATCTAAAGATTTGAAGATGTATTTATCATCAACAAGTCAAACTGCTTCTTTGAACAAAATAAGAAATTATTTTGGATACATTTTTCTATTAAAAAAATGTTGTTGTTGTAATATTCTGATATCTTCCCTTGCGATGTGATAAGTCCAAAACTATTTTCATGTTAAATGACCAATAAATAGCTCATATAAAAAATAAACATATATATACAGTGGGTACGGAAAGTATTCAGACCCCCTTAAATTTTTCACAGCCATTTGCTAAAATCATTTAAGTTAATTTTTTTCCCTCATTAATGTACACACCGCACCTCATATTGACAGAAAAACAGAATTGTTGACATTTTTGCAGATTTATTAAAAAAGAAAAATATCACAAATATCATTCTAAGTATTCAGACCCTTTGCTCAGTATTTAGTATTCCATCTTGTCCATCTTGAAGTCCTTCAGGTGTTTTTTAGCAAACTCCATGCAGGTTTTCATGTGTCTTGCACTGAGGAGAGGCATCCGTCGGGCCACTCTGCCATAAAGCCCCGACTGGTGGAGGAACAATTTCTCCCATCTCCTGACTGCATCTCTGGAGCTCAGCCAAAGTGATCTTTGGGATATTTTCCTCTCTCACCAAGGCTCTTCTCCCTCAATAGCTCAGTTTGGACGGGCAGCCACCTATAGGAAGGGTTCTGGTCATCCCAAACATCTTCCATTTAAAGATTATGGAGGCCACTGTGCTCTTAGGAACCTTAAGTGCAGCAGGATTTTTTTGTAACCTTGGCCAGATGTATGCCTTGCCACAATTCCCATTCACAATGCCACAATGATCAGAGAATCTCTTTCTGCTGATGCCACAATAGGTTGCAATTAAGATCAGACTTTTTGAAAGTGTAAACTATGATGCAGAAGAGGATCAGACAGCACCTGAAACTCAGTCACCCACAGATCCCAGATCATCAGCTACATTAGTGATACTCAATTACTCTTATGCCATTAACACAGAGACACAGGGAACTAGAGTGGGAGACCACAATTTACATCAACAACACTGAATTTAATTGTGCACTGAACAGAGAAAATCACAGCAGATTGCTGATTTAACATCTCCTACGCAAACAAACCCCTAAAACCCATTAAATGCCATAACCTTCGGCTTCTGTATTACAGGTGTTCACATCCATTACCACTAGAGCCACCATTAAACAACCCAAACCAGCGCACATCCTTCCAGTACACAGCACATTGTTAGGCATGATCAAAGGAAAAACATAATTTTAGATAAGTGCTTTCTGCATGTAAAATCAATTTTTAAGGCTGTTTTAAGGTAAATGAGTTATTTCACTGTAATATGAAAATATAGTGGAATTCTAAATGAATACTAAGAAACGCTTACATCAGAACAGCTTTGTGTGTATATTATTCAAATGATCCTAAAGTATACATAAACATATATTAGTGCTGTCAAATGATTAAATAATTAACTTACTTTTTTCAAAAATTAATGACGCTTAATCTCACCATGAATGTTTTAAATTATACTTATGCATTAAAGTTTTTAAATACACTTACAAAATAATTTCACATTCAATCTTAAAATTAATGTAGAAACATCAAAGACAGTGCATTTTTAAAATAACCTGTTTTCAAAAACCTGTTTAATGGAGACAATAAAACCCCCTGTGATTTTAGTAATGTGTGATGTGGCCTTGGAGAATGATAGCACTGATTGGCTCTTGCCCCACAGCTATGGTATAATGCTAATGCCATGACCTTAGGTATTGATTGCTCTGCTTGTAATGCCGTCACACACACACACACTTGTTAAAGGCCTTACTCTCTGGAGTGATTTCAAATGAGCAGAGACCGCAACCCCCCTCCTCCGCCCACTTATTGGCAAGGCCCAAATGGAGATTGCCCGCTGTCCAGACGGGGATAAATTTGGCTCATAAATCGGTAGATTGGGGTGTAGTGAGCATGTATGGGCGCGCTCAGAATGGGGGCAGAGAGGCAGTAAAACTATTGTGAGTATATGTGTGTGTGTGCTTTAGCTTACCCGGTGAGCTGTCTATCACAGCGATTCAATTATTTTTGTTATGTCCCCACTGGACTGAGCATAATCAGGAAGTCCTT
This sequence comes from Enteromius radiatus, assembly GCA_032357445.1. Taxonomy (NCBI): domain Eukaryota; kingdom Metazoa; phylum Chordata; class Actinopteri; order Cypriniformes; family Cyprinidae; genus Enteromius; species Enteromius radiatus. Next base: position 316 of record JAUCMS010000212.1, on the reverse strand, counting down.
GAGCCAATCTGATGTTAATTAGATCAATGCGGAACTAAAGAGTATGAGATAGTTAGACAGAGAAACAAGAGAAAGAAACTGAAGAAAGTCTTTGTTTATATCAAGAACAGAAGAATGAAAAATTGCTTCCTTCTCATACTACACTCTGGTCATACACACTATTGCTCAAAAGATTGAGGTCGGTCAAAATACAGCGAAAACAGTTATAATGTTATTGCAATTTAAAATAACCTTTTGTTTTAGTGCTGTCAAACGATTAATCGCATCCAAAATAAAAGTTTTTCTTTACATAATATATTTGTATATACTGTGTATA
>JAUCMS010000211.1:0-14581 GCA_032357445.1 Enteromius radiatus | reverse complement strand
TGATGTTAAACCCTTCAGTGTGCTGCCAGAGGAGTTCCAGTGGTCCTCCCTTATGTTGTGTATTGTGTTCCTCATGTGTCACCTGTGCAATTCCTTTACCTCATGTATCTTTTTGTTTTTTGTAAATAAACCCCCTGAACGTATCTGCAATTGGGTCCTCCTTTCCTAATCCCTGACAACTAATCTTTTGAACATTTGAACTTGAGTTATTGTTAATTTTTATAAGATGTATAAGCTTTCCAGATTTTATTGCTCTTTACTGTGATATGCTTGTATGGTTTTCTTGCATTTTTTAATTTTTTTAAAAAGCTGGTCTGTCTCTGAAGCATTAAGTAGTAAATTTATACACCTAGCACTGCCTCCCATTTAAATCATGAAATGTGTCTGAATATCATGTCGACATTTTTCCTCATTTCATAATACCAGAGTAATGATGGAATACTGTGGTTAATATATTTTGATGAAACATCTTTGAATTGTTTATTTATAAATCACAACATCCCAGTGCTACGGGCATTGCCATTCATACATACTACAGTGGAAGTTATTTTACACAACTACACAAAGCTTCCGGCTTTCAAACGTGGAGCATGAAAAAGGTCCATTGTGTATTAAACAATGAAGTGACTGCTGCCTTAGCTGAGATAGTCGAAAAAAATAAATCCACTTACTTCCCTTTCAAAGAGTGGCCCTTTTGCAACCGAATACAAGAGAACTATTTATTACAAGGACAAGTAATTGAGTAAGTGATTTTTTTTTTAATCGTCCTGCCAAAGAAAGTTTGTTTATATTCCAATTTTGGATGTTTTGACGGAGTTGTGATGACATTTTGGATAAAATCGTGCAGGAAACTGCTGACTAGTCTGGTCAGATTGTAACATACAGAGATGGACTGTACTGCAAAGGGTAAAGTATCCTTTGTTCTCCCCAGAGAGTTTAAGCATTGAACTTGGGATGTATATAGATGACTTTGAGGTATGTAACCCACTGGGAACATCCAAAAAAAAAGAATAAGGTCTGTGCAGTGTACTGGGTAATATCAAATTTGCCAGCACTGTATAGGTCTTTGGTACAATCCATATATCTGACGTGTCTGTGTAATAGCAATGACATAAATAATTATGGCTATGATGCTGTCTTTCAACCACTGATTAGGGACATTTAAGTCTTTGAAGAGCAAGGGTTGTTCAAAAATTGGGAACAAGTGTCAAGGGTTCTGTGTTATATGTGTCAGCAGATAGCTTGGGGGCCCACTCACTAGCTGGCTTGCAAGAGAGTTTAAATGTTGACAAATTCTGCAGATTTTGCCTAGCTAGTTGCAAGGATATTGACTTACATAAGAACGACATGTGAAAAGATCTGTGACGTGACTACTAAATTGTGCAGTATGAACTCGCCATAAGAGATGGTAAACTGGTGCAGTTGGACACAATCTCATGCACTATAGATGTGTGGGTCCCCTACAACCAGACACGACCAAATCAGAAATGATTCTGACACCCAAAAACCATTCATGCATACAGAGCTACTGCTCCTTAAAGCCAAAGCATTAGGAAGGGTTTCCTTAAAAACACAACTCACTTATACCTCTGGGAACGCCTGTAACCACTCCACCAGCTGGATACCTTAACCCTTGAGCTCTTGATTTCTCAAGATAACATTGAACTCACAGACCTGTCTTGACTCTGCTCTCTTTCAGCGCATACCAGAACCATGGACTTAGGGCTGCACGATTAATCATATTTTTATCACGATAACAATATTTATGACCCACGATCAGTTATTAAATATTGTCGCGATTTTAAAGTATAAAGACCAAACTGTTTTTTATGGGCGGAGTATACAGATTGGACCGCGTCACTATGACGTTACTGCGTCTAGATTGCAAGCGCTTTCTGACGGAGTAAAAGTCAATAGCAGAGGGCTGCAAGATAATCATTGCACGATATGTAATGCGCATCTTGTCAGTAAAGCCTGTAATCAGCGAAAAATTTCATCAGGTGCGTGGTCTTACATTGAGCCGCATTCACTACGCAGAGCCGTTGTTCACTGGGGAGCTGCGCAAAATCACGCTGATGATGAACCCGAACCTGCGCAGCTCCTCAGTGAATAATGGCTCTGTGTAGTGAATGCGGTTCAATGTAATATCACGCACCTGATGGAATTTTCTGCTGATTACAGAACCGGCTTTACTTGGAGCAACGTGAGAAAGGTGCAGAAGTGCAATCGTTAGTTACAAGTTGATGTAAAAGAGGCAGTATAATTTTATTTATTTACATAGCTATATTTATTCACAGCTAAGAACAACTCTCCATTCTATACATGTTCGGTTTGTTTATTTTTCTTTATTTGTGGCTGTAAAGTGCAATAAGAATAAACAAGTTCATTACCAAAGGAATAATCATCATTATTAATCGTGATAAAAATTTTGAGCAAAATAATTGTGATAATCATTTTTTCTGTTATCGTGCACCCCTACATGGACTCATTTGCTTGGCAGTCAAGCTTCAGGGAATTAGGCTGGGTCGGCACAAGCAGGAGCTTGCTGCTGCTAGAGATGCGATGCAGAATCCTGAGTCTCACATAAACAACCCACCCTATTATTTGATACAGCCATTAGATTGCCCCTCCTTTCTCACCCAGTGTGACCGAGCCCATGTCACCAACCATTCACCACGTACTGCTGTTTCAATCCCCTCTCCTCCACCAGCCATTAACCTTCATATTCACGAGGCCCTGCAAGTCAGAGGTTTTCGGATCTCTAAAGCAGAGCATCAGAGCCAGGTCATGGAGAGGCGCTGCATGTATGTGAGCTGGGACATTTTGTTGCCACCTGTTGGTTAAAAGGGGAGAGCTCGCCAGCAAAACGGAGGGTACTGGCGAGTGCTACCACCTTTTCCCCTTCTCACAGGACACAGACTTCTCTCGAGGTCCAGCTGCAATTTGCCGGCACCTACATATCTTGCACAGCCCAGGTTGACTCAGGAGCAGAGAAGAGTTTCATGTATGAAAGCTGGGCTCAGGAACACAGTGTTCTGGTCAAGGATTTAGGAGAGGTCATGATAGGTTGTGTCATGTGTAAGGTACGGCAAGGCCTCTGTTCCGGTGGCAATGTTTCAGGGAATCATCCTCTATTTAATTATTTATTTTTTTGTTCCCTAATGTCACCAATAGTTTTGGGCCATTCGTGGCTGAATGACATAACCATAAAGAACAGGTATCCTTTGCCTCTTACAGCATGTCATCAGCCTTCGAGATCCTGCAGGGAGCCAGGATTTTTACTAAACTATATATACGCAACAACTATCATTTAGTGCGCATCGAGCAGGGAGACGAATGGAATACAGCGTTTAATACCACCTTAGGCTACTTATATCGGGTCCTTCCTTTTGGTCTTGTGAATGCTTTAGTGGTCTCACAAGCCTTGGTCAATGATGTGCTGTGTGATATGTGTAACATCTTCCTCTTTGTATACCTGGACGATATTCTTATTTTCTCCTCCTCACTCCATGCGCAGCTGGAGGAAAACAAAACTAGAGGCTTGAGGCTAGCCTATAGAAAAGAATCAAAAATGGCTAGATCTGATTACTTTTCATCTCTATTTAAAAAAAACATAACCCCTGATATTTATTCAATACAGTGACTGAATTAACAAAAAATAAAGCATCAGCAGGTGCTGAATTTTCCCAAAAAACCACAGCAGTAATGACTTTTTGAAATATTTTACTTCCAAGATTGATACTATCAGTAATAAAATTGTGACTGTGCAGCCATCAGCTACAGAGTCGCATCAGATGCACTGTAGATCCCCTGAGGAAAAAAAATAACTTATTCTCTACCATAGGAGAGGAATAACTGTATAAACTTGTTAAATCATCTAGCCCAACAACATGTATGCTAGACCCTATTCCATATAAACTACTACTAGCTGTTATTAGGCCTCTCATTAAAAAAAAAATGCAACTTGACCTCAAAGATCTAGTTAATTACAGACCAACCTCAAAACTCCCTTTTCTGTCAAAGATACTAGAAAAGGTAGTATCCTCACAATTATATTCCTTCTTAGAGAAAAATCGTATCTGCAAGTATTTCCAGTCAAGATTTAGACCGTATCATAATATTGAGACTGCTCTTATTAGAGTTATAAATGACTTGCTTCTATCATCTGATTGTGGTTGTATTCTTTTATTAGTGCTACAACATTCTCTTGAAAAGAATAGAAAACTTTGTTGGCATTATAGCGGAAGTGTCTTAGCTTGGTTCAAATCATAATTATCTGACCGCCATAAGTTCGTAGCAGTGAATGAGGAGGAATCTTACTGATCATAAGTGCAATATGCAGTACCTCAAGATTCAGTACTAGGGCCGTTAGTTTTCATGTGTTACATGTTACAATTGGGAGATATCATCAGTAGACATGGTGATAGCTTTCACTATTATGCTGATGATACTCAGCTCTATATTTCTCTGTGGCCCTGTTAAAAACACTAAATTGAGAAACTAACGTAAAAAACATTTAAAAAAATTGGATGACAAGTAATTTCTTGCCACTAATTTCTGAAAAAACAGAGGTGTTAATTATTGGACCTAAAACCCCCACATGTAATAATCTAGAACACTGTCTTACACTTGACAGCTGCTCAATCAATTCTTCTTCATCAGTCAGGAACCTAGGCGTGCTGTTTGATAGCAATCTTTCATTTGAAAGCCATGTTTCTAGCATCTGTAGAACTGCATTTTTACACCTCAAAAACATTTCTAAATTGCGACCCATGCTCTCAACATCCAGTGCAGAAATGTTAATTCATGTTAATTAATGTGTTTATGACCTGACATAGTCAGGAATTCAACAGGGTTTGAGTAATTAATGGTAAATTTAACTTTGTGTAATATTTCATCTGCAACAACTTTTTGGACTTTTGAAGGAAGGAAAGGAAGGAACTGTATAATGAAATGAAGGAACTGTATAATATCAAAACAGATATGGTTGTCCATTAAAGCTGCAGTCTGTAAATTTTGTCTCTTTGTCTCCATCTATATTTGAAAACCTGGAATTGCAATTCCTTGTGGAATTATATGCCATGCATGGGGTTGTACTCCGGTGCGGCTTTAGAGTGGATAAATCTAATGTTTTGAGAAGTATGTGTAACAGTCAGTCACTGTACCAGTGTGAATCGTGTAATTAGTAATCACAGATTCTAGCCTATGTCTTGGAAAATAGGACCCAAATAAGAATTTTCCCCATATACTATCATCTGCCATGCTTTGGTGCAAAAATAAGCATTACAATAAATCAAGATACCAATGGTGATTAAATCTAGCCTAACGATCGGCTAGTGTATATCACATTAAACCCTGCGAATTATTATAATTGTTAAACTTTATTCTCAAATTATTAATGTTAACACTATCAGCATTGTGTGGCTATATGAGTATAGTGTATATTAGTGTGTAGATTTTAATGTATATACATCCTAATATCTAATTGTCTCCTCATTTAAAGCTCAAAAGGCAAACTATGCCTTCAAACTGGTTGTCCTTAAATACAAATCTGTAATCAGAATCACATTTAAAACTGGAATATAATTTTAATTGTATTCACATATGTTTCATATCATCCATTCTGGATTAAAATCCAGCAATCAAAATGATAAGTTTAATTATTTCAGCTGCTGTGGTAATAGGTTATAATTAAACAATGCAGGATCCTGCAGTTGCCATACACAAATTTCAAGAAAAACCCTACCCATACTACTCAAATTTGAAAACATTGTGAATCGAGCTAAAGTAAGGCAATAGTTTTGAACACTGGCTGGTTATGTACTTGTTCAGATATTTATTTTATGGACTGCAGCTTTAAGTATTAAATGCATTATTATACAAAAACATGAAAAGAGTTCATAAAGAAAATAAAACCCCATAACTGGCAGATCAATGAACATCTTTTCTATCCAATATAGTGATAAGAAAATGTATGTAGGATAAATGAAATGAAGAGATTAAGGATGTTAACTGTGACTTTTATAGTGACAGTAATAATAGTAATAATTTACTTCAAACAAGTACACACACTGTGCATTGCACCTCCTGATGCAGTTGAGTCAGTTTGACATTTCAGTACAAAATATGAGTGCTATAACCATACAGTGAATAATCAAATTTGCTATATACAGTATTTTTATACACCTGAAGTGACACTCTATTATGTATTTTAGATACATTGAATGCTTTTAAAACGTATTATCAATAAGTACTTCGTATACAGGTAATTTGAGTTATATAAGCAGCAGTCAAAGTATTTCAGGTCATTTGGATTGGTGCCAGCCGGGTTACCCTGACATCAAACCTTTGTAACATGGATTCTTCGCAGAGAGACAGCTACAATGTATAGAACTGAAATTCCGCAGCATGGGCATTGAGAAAAGTGTTCACAGTTGTATAACTCTCATGAGGTAGTAAGGGGTCATTTCTGATACGTAAAGTAGCCTACATTAAATTTCACTGATTTTTTCCCTCTACATGATGAATAAAACCAGTCAATTTAGATGTTAATTACACAAATGAACAAAGCAAATGTGTTAGTTAACCTAACCATTTTTTGCAGCATGAGTTGGAGTTTAACTGAAGTAATGTTCTTTGTACCAAATCTAAAAACAAAGTTAAGTCAAAGATGGACAAAAGATGCACACAATGCTTGAATAATACACGTAGAGAACTACAAGTAAAGTGTTTTAGGTTCTGATGTAAGTTTACTAAAGTAATAGTTTTCTTGATCACTCAGCATCCTGCAGGATTTTAATGTTCTTATCAGTGATAAAATCCCACGCAAAACATGTATTACATATGAAGAAGGCGGTTCTTACCATATCTACTAGTTCCACAAAACAATACGGGACTGCTGGAAACTGTAGACCGAACGAGGCCGCCTGCTCCTCTGCTGTGGAATGAATGAATTAAAAAAACACCAATGTGAGTCCGATCCCGAAAGCGCTGGAGAGTGACGCGAGGTGGCGCGGTGATGCTAAAAGTGTAACGGAAGTGAGGATGACCAATAGGGGCTCAAGTCTTGGCTGTTACGATGACATGGACTATCAGATGACGGGTTCACAGTCTGAACGAAGGCAACCCTGCGAGGGCCCACATGTTTCAGAAAAGAACCCGAACACCCCGAGAAACTTTGTTATTGGTAGCTATAACTTTGTTATAGCTACAATGTTTATACATTGAATTAAAACGTTTTGGATGTTTTATTTCTTTCTTTCTTTTGAATTTCTCGCTTTCTTTCTTTCTTGTTCACAACTCTTCTGTAAACTCCATTCTGAGGGATACACCATTTATTAGAAGAAAACGTGAAAGATGCACATTTGCATATGTAAAACCCAGTAAATTATTTCAGATGCAGCCCAGATGCAGGCAAATGCTTCTGCAATGCCCGAAGTACTGAGAATAGGGCTATACATGTTTGCTTAGTTTGGAACACAAACAGAAAACCCTTCCAAAGGGCAGTTTTTGAAAATGACCTGCATGCAAGGTCTTAGTAATATTGGCTTAGCTTAATTTTTATTAATACATTTTTTTTAACAATCTTAACAATCTCTATCAATAGAAACTACTGTAAATATGTAAAAACCATTTTGCTAAAAATAAATATAGGCATACACATTTTATTAATAAATATTTGGTGTTTACCAAAAGCAATAATATATATATATATATATATATATATATATATATATATACACACACACACACACACATATATATATATACACACACACACACACACACACACACACACACAGCATATATGTAATATCTTCTGATTTTTACTTTGGAAGAAATTTTAAAAGAAATGTTTACTCCCCCTCACGTCCTTCTTCTCTCATCTCTGCTTTTATTACACGTATAGATTTCTGCCATCTAGTGTATCTCTACGAAATTACAACGTCACAGATAGGTGGCAATAAATATATGTATATTTTTTATGAGATACTTTTTTTTCTATCCCTAAAAACTAATTTCTCATGCATCAATGTAAATGCCGAAATATTTCACCTTTTCCCCTTATTATTTATTTATTTATCGTGAACTAGTTTCAACAAGTTTTCATCAACAATCAATGACTAAATAGACAATTTTGTCCCCTAATTGTCTACTTGGGCAATCCCATGCTTGAACACCTAGGCTTATTGCCTGCAACTATATTTTTGTAATATATACTTTGAACATTTTACATAGTAAAAGGCAGCTGCTCTTTTTATTTTCTTTATCATAATTGTAGTTCTTAGGGGTGGTTGCTTCATCCACACATAAAGCTGAGTAAGCCAGGCTGCAGGATAGTGTGATAAAAAGAGATGTTCTTTTTTATAATCTCCCTAATTGCACAATGTTACATAAGAAAGAAAGAAAGAAAGACTAGATCTGGAAAAGTCTATTATGACTAAAACATGGTTTTAAAACAAAACATTTAAAATTTGTGTTCAAAATTCATTTAATTTCTAGTCAATCCTCTGATAAAACATTGTCTGTTCAGTGAGGTTAACCTGTGTCGTATCACCATGTGGATGCACCTTATCCAACAGCAGACAAAATTTACTGAGCAGGCATTGTCTTATCAGTGGATCCTTTAAATACGTTTAAAGTCCATGTAAAGTCAATTCTGAGAATTGTTTATTGTGAAATTTATAACAGAGTGCTTATTAACACATTTAATAACTAGAGCACAAGTATTGAGTGTCAACCAGACATTGGTGGGAAGAGCTACTGTAAATAGCTTTTGCCAACAAACATAGGCTACTATTTGCACTTAATGTAATTTTTTTTTTTTCTTCCACTCACTTGGGCCCCAACTGAGCAAAGACTACAGAATACCCAAGAAATTTCACATGCAACACTTAACAGCCATTTTAGCTGGACAAGTCATAACTATTATAAAGATCTGATCTAAACCAAGCATCTCTTGAAATCACACCATATGACCCCTTTAAGGCAAAAAACATGCACACTGTTTACCAAATATATAATGTGTCGTGTTGTGCCTGTCATCATGAAATGGCGTATGACTACCAGTCAAAAAGCATGTTTATTTAAATGCAATGTGTGGACTTTTTAAGACCAATCTTATGGTAATTCGTACATATTTTACTAAGTGTAATTCATTGGAATAATCAGTTCTAACCCACTCTTACACACAATCATGAATTATACTGCATGTACATTTAATTTAAAGAGATTTATGTAAAATTAATATGAAAATGTTCTGTTGCCAATAGGGGCACAATTGCATACGCTCTGATGGGTCGTATTTCACGGATTTGGGCAAACGACCTATAAGGGCGTATTGGTTGGATGGCAGGTTGCTTTACATTAAGGCTCCCTTTATAAAGGGTTTGTAAAGGTGTTCATAAATGACTAATAACAAGTTTACAAATGCATTATAAATAATTAATAATAAGTTATACAGTAAATCCATGAATAAAAGGGTAATTTTAGTGTAATACCTGCCAAATAATTAGCCATTGTAAATCACATGTTATAAATGCTTAACAAATATATTTATAAATACTTATATATATATATATATAATTTTTTTTTTTTATAAAGGTTTATTATCATGACCATGACTTGATGCCATATAAATATTGACAATTTGAATTAGAGTGAACCTTAATGCAATGAACGATTTATTAATGATTTATAAATGTTAGTAACTTGTGAAAGTGCACCTTAATATAAAGGGAATATCTGTGAACCATTTATGAAGGAGTAAACCTGTAAAAACAGGGGTCATATGATGCTACTTTTCCTTAGTGTGGTCTGCAGCATTACAAAGCTCAAAGCCTTCCAACAAAACAATCCAGGCTGGGCTAAAATGTCTCGATCAAACATGTCCCCACATGTCTACATCAAGATGTGGAAATATTGTCACACTGCAGCCTAAATGTTCAAACAAAGAAAGTAACACAGTACACAGTAACCACAGTAATGGCCCTCTGAAAGGAGATGCAGTAAGGAATCATGGTTAGCATCATTTACAACAGAACAGCACAAACAAAATGTTCAAATTTGCGCAACCCATTTTATAGATGACAGTTTCGTGAACCTAGAAAGGCTGGCTGTGCAAATTTCTTAAAGAAAGGGTAAACTCTATCTTTTAGTTTCACAGGGTGCGTGTGTTTATGTGAGAGAGAGAGAGGGAGAGAGAGAAAAAGAGGGAGAAAGGGGTGTACTTGAAATACAAGCATCATCACTGTGTCTGTCATAGTACTATGTTCTCCTTTCAGGTTTGAAATGATGGTAATTAAGGCTCCCTTTATAAAGGGTTTGTAAAGGTGTTGTAAAATACTGACGTTATTAACTGTTATTATATTTACTTTAAAAGCTAAAGCTACCAATAATGGGACATTACATTCCCAATGAACGCTTGTGATGCCAATCACAATGCACTGTGTCAGCTGACCAATCAGAGCAGACTGTGCTTGTCAGATCAGGGTTTTTGTAGAAAATAATGCCTTTGAGAGAGGCGAGGAACTATAATTATAGTACAGTATTTGAATAATGTGTTTTTGTACATTAAAGCATGTCAATATTCTATTAATTCTACCAATTACACAAAATAATTAAAGCAGCAAGCAGTGATAAAAGGGCCCTCGCACCCCACCTCCCGTGGCTTTAGGAAGACAGGCAGGAAAACAGTGAGCAATATGTGTTTAAAGAAGCAAATATACAAATAATTGCTAAAAGCAATTTATATGTGCCAAAATTCCTGCTATGGTGCTATGTCTATGACTGAACATTGACATATACATAGATGGCTTCAGACAAGGACCTTTATAAAACATTGTGGTGGTCACCAAGAACAAGTAGTACAGTTGTGGGCCAAACTGTTTTTATTTTCCCATCAAAATCAAAAACACTATTTAAATTCACAGAAGCAAATATAACTTAAATCCATTTCAACATCGTCAAACTAACTCAAGATAAAGAAAAACTGAAATTAAACAGGCTTAAAACAAATAGCTCTGCCCTGCTAACAAAACAAAACAAAACCAAAAAGATGGAAGAACCGAACTGAGTCCTGAACTACAGACTGACCCCAAATAGCACTAACCTCTAGATATGCCCATGTAGCCTCTACTTAACAGAAATTAAAGGTAAGCAATCAAAATGGCACTTCAACAACTAAACTCCAAATAACAATAATATTGACAGCAAAACATAACTCTTATCAGTACCTAACATAATACAAACAATTAACTAAATCAAAATAAAAAAAACCTTCTCAAATAGATAAACAAATATAACAACTAAATGAAATTAAATTAAGAATCCCCCTCAGATGTGGAAAATGATGGTACAGTCCAATATCTTCTTGCACAGCACAAGTTAGGGAGCTGAAATCCCGCCTCTCCCTTTGTTTGGTGACACATGGAATGCAGCCCTTCACTCCATGGTCCAGAGACTCTGGGACTAAATAAATAGGGATAAAAAAGGGGAACTAAATTTAAAAACTAAATATATTAAACAATAAGCAGTACAGCAATTTAAAATAAATAACCAAGAGAAAATAACCAAATAAACCAGTGGTAGAGGCTAAACGTGAAGTTTGGTGAAGGCTGAACATGGTTTGTTTCAGTTATTGTGAAACTTTTTCCTTTTCCTTTCCTTTTGCCACAAGGTGGTGCTATGATTATAATGGAATATTTGTGTTCAGGCCAGATCTGTTTTCAAACATGTGAAGTTTGGGGCAGATCCGACATTGTATGACGGAGTTAGAACAACTTCTATTTCAATGGCAAGAAATCAAAGTTTCTGATGCCACCACAGACACACCCATTAGCAAAAACTCAAGATATTCACAATTTACCATTCCAAAGGCCTTTAGATTAGACTGACCAAAGAAAATGCTAATGTCATCAAATCTCTAGGAGTAGTTTGTTACAGAGTAAAACATGTCACTTCCTGTTGTCAGCAAATGGTGCTTTGACTAAAACCGAATATGGGCATGTAGATCTGTTCAGGTCAAAGATGTGAACTTTGGGCCAGATTGGACATTGTGTGGTTGAGTTATTACAACTTCTTGTTTCAAACACGTATGAGAAATGCAGCTTGAGGCGCACACTTTTGAAATTGTATAGGTGGTGCTGTTGAGCCATTTTCCACAACCACTTCTGAAACCCATATCAGATGTAAATTTTCACAATTCATTGAAGAGAAGAAGAAGAATTAGAGCTGCAAGCAGCGATGAAAGGGCCCTCGCACCGCCTCCTCGATAGCTTTAGTGAAAAATGAGCAATGAAAATGCAGAAAGAATACATCAAAATAATTTATATGTGCCAAACGTCCTGCTGCCTGCTGGTGGCACTATGTCTATAACTTAAGCACTGACATGTACAGGTCCTTCTCAAAAAATGTGCATATTGTGATAAAAATTAATTATTTTCTGTAATGTACTGATTAACATTAGACTTTCATATATTTTAGATGCATTACACGCAACTGAAGTAGTTCAAGCCTTTTATTGTTTTAATATTGATGATTTTGGCATACAGCTCATGAAAATCCAAAAGTCCATCACTCTGTTTACTTTGTGGATAGTAATTTTTAGTCATTTGGTCTATGGTGCCCCACAGCCCTCTCACATCCTATTGTTAAACAGGTCTATCGCTTTTGTTGGTTTTGGAGCATCGCAAAAAAACGTGACGTCACGCATCCTGTTCCATGCTCCAGCACGGTTAACGCTTACACTACATGCGAATCACGCCTGAGTCCAACTGAACCGTGCTCTGGCACACCTCTTCCGAGCAGGCCAAGGACGGCTAAACGAACCGTGCCCAGGCACACACTTTCAGATGTAAAACCCATATTTAAGCCCTCAAAACTGCAATTCACTTTGGAAAAAAAAATTAAATAATAATAATTAAAAAAAATTGCAGTTCCAAGAGGGTCCTAGCACCTGGCCTCACCACCTTCCGTGGCTTCAGGAAGACAGGGAACAGTAAGCAATATGCAATTAAAGAGACAGACAGAAATAATATCTAAAAGTAATTTATATGTGCCAAACATCCTGCTGCCAGCTGGTGGCGCTACGTCTATAACTGAACATTGGCATGTGTGTTTTCAGACACTTATCGTACATTTATCTCACACATCAAGTTTGGTGCAGATTGAATATTGGTGTGATTGAGTTAGATTAAAGCATGACATACCCTATTTTCAACAGGTGGCGCTATGATTACATCTGCATATTGGCCTTTAGAGGCTTTCAGGCAAGGACTCAAGAAATATGTGAAATTTGGTGCAGATTGGATATTGTATGTTGAAGTTAGTGTAAAAAAGGGATTTCCTGTTGCCAGCTGGTGGCACTATGATTATAATGGAATATTTGCCTTCAGATGTGTTCAGGCCAAGATCATTATCAAACAGCAGATCAAACATTTTATAGCTGAGATAAAGTAACTTCTATTCTCATGGCGAGACATCGAAATTTGCTACGCCACCACAGACATGCCCTGTCTGAAAACTCAAGATCTTCGCAATTTATCTACATTTATTATTTTATCGCCATCTACCAGAGCATGGTGTGCTGAAATGGCCGCCATATAAGCCTTAAGTGTAGCTGGCTTGATACCTTCCTGGAAATGGTTCTGTAGAAACTCCAGCATTGAACTCACCGGGCAGTTCAATAGATCTAAATTCCAAAACTCACACCAAGTGAGGGATAACTTCCACTTGAAAGCATGCAAGCATCTCATGGACGGAACTCTCGAGAATGGTTTCCACCATCTCCAGAACAGCATCCATACACTTAAATGTTCTCTGAGCCAGGGCTAGGACAAATGGGAGAATGCGGTATTGATACGCTTTGCTCTCTAAAGTGAATCTGAGGAACTTCCTGTGCTGCTGGATATGAAAATAGGCATCCTTCAGATCGTTAACACAAACCAGTCACCTGGTCAAATTTGAGAGAGGATGGACTTCACCGTCAGCATCTTAAATATGATTGCTTGGAGAAATCAGAAGACAAATTCTTATTCTGTCACAATGGTGTATTTATTTAATTACATAGGCCATTTTATATGTTTTTTTAAAGGATCGGGATAGGTCTGCGAGCCAGGACCCGAACTCGCAGCGCCGGAAGTGCAACTGTGCTGAATGTCACCGCACTGCTCACAAGGCTATCAGCGCCGTCGTAAGCTATTTTATCTGTCATAATTAAATCGTTTAGCTCCGTGTACGTCATAAAAATGTCATAATGGTTTTTGTGGGGGGGCTCCTTTCTGCTAACTTATCCAGGTCGTATTTCTGATGAAAAAAAAGTGGAGCGCAGCAACAGAGATGGCCCTACAGTGGAAACGCCTTTACTGACCACGTTTGGTGTTGATCTGAATCTCTGAACTCTCTTGGAGGAGTTCGCAACCACCTATCTTAAAATAATACATTATTTTATTAGTGTACATAAATTTTAAATATTAAAACTGCATTAGGCCTTTTAATGTAATAACTATATATGAAGAGTTTCGTTGCAAAACGCGATAAACGCCATTTTTTGACATTTGGATTTTATTATTGGAAATCATTG
>JAUCMS010000210.1:0-14618 GCA_032357445.1 Enteromius radiatus | reverse complement strand
TCGCAATTCTGACTTTATATCTCGCAATTCTGACTTTATAACTCGCAATTCTGACTTTATATCTCGCAATTCTGACTATATCTCGCAATTTTGACTTTATAACTCGCAATTCTGACTATATCTCGCAATTTTGACTTTATAACTCGCAATTCTGACTTTATATCTCGCAATTCTGACTTTATAACTCGCAATTCTGACTTTATAACTCGCAATTCTGACTTTATATCTCACAATTCTGACTTTATATCTCGCAATTCTGACTTTATAATTTGCAATTCTAAGAAAAAAATCAGAATCGTGAGATAAAAAGTCACAAAACTTTATTTTTTATTCAGTGGAAAAAATGGGCTTCCATGATTTTGAACCATTGACTACAAAAAAAAAACATTTACATTTACCAGTTTTACATTTAATTAAAAACACTACAAATTTATAGGACTTGGAAAATTAGGAATTCAGTCTCTCAGGCTCCCATTCTCATAAAAAAAAACCCACGGCCTCTGTGCAAAATCACTCATATGCAATGTGACATTGCACAGTTAAAGCGTGACTCATTTTAATATGTTGAATCATACAGTAGATTGCTGTATCAACAATGACAAGCTTTCCAAATGCACATACATTTTAAACAGCCGTTAAGCATGAGCTCTCTCATCAAAACAGTGGTATTGACATGTTTATTTGTTTATCCCAACAGCTAAGTATGGTATGTGATGTTGTTTTTACAGTATGTTGTGGTTCAGATGGACGTGTGTATGTTCTCACCAGATGTTGATATGAATTTGTTCTAACTTATAATATGCTAAATAATATTCATAAATCTGGTAGCAGGAGATCAAGTCTGTGGGTGTTTGAAACAAGCTGAAAATCAAATGAGTATTTCATTTCCTTCTGAAGTGCACAGATCCTCTGCACCATTACATCAACACATGATGGCTTTAGCACACGTGTTACAGCGATGCCTCGTTCTTCTTGCTGTCGTGGGCTCAGATAAATGAACATCAGGAACCCGACACCGACCGCAGAGCTGCTTTAAACACACACACACACACACACAGCACAACCAACTTGTGATAAAAATACATAAAATCCAATAGAAACTGAGATCTGAACGTCAGAGAATCCCATGATGTATTATACATCCCAGTATGCCATTTATGAAATAGATCTTCTTTCAACTTCTGCTCAATTAAAATACATCCTTGCCAACAATAGAAAATGTTTCAAGTGGTCTAAGATTTAAAAGCAGGAAAAGGCAGTATACTAAAAACTTTTATGAGCTGGTAGTAGGTGCTACTCAGAGACTGGGCGTCTAATACAGGTCATTGTGGGTGAACGCAACGTGTGTAACCTTGTTCTGTATTAGACACACACACACTGAGAAAACACTGACAGGGATGGTTGAGCAGAGCGGAGGAGGGGAGGACCTTCTGAGAAACACTCCTCTGCTTCAGTGCCAAGGCTACAAAACAGATATAACCTCAAACACACACACACTGCACAGATAAGTCAGAGCTGCAGAAACCTCATCAGTCAGAGTCAGGCCACTCTTACATACAAAAGAGAAAATTATTCAACTGTGCTATTAGTATACTGTTTTAAAATAATAATAAAAGAAAGAAGTCATGAGAATCATGTTCATGAGGACTGATGCCGAGTTTAGATCTGATTTCACATTCACTGAAGCCGTGAGTGTAATACAGCTGAAGGCCTGATGGGAGCGCTCCAGCTCCGCCGCTGAGAGAAAATCCAGCAGCAGGAGCTCATCCAGACACACTGAGTCATGTTACATCATAATAGAGTCAAGGGTTATCAGGAGCCAGAGACAGTGTTTCTGTGATCTCCTCAGAGAACTCAAAACAGTGTGTTCACGAGCTTTAGTAAATGCTTATTTCTATTTCTGACACGCAATGTCATCTGTACTGCACCTTCAGTCCAAGAGTAAAGTGAGGTTTTAGACCTTGCATGCATGTCAACCTGTTATTCGAGACTCCAAAAAGCTAAATATGTGATAGGTCCTGGAACAGTAAACATCTGGAAGTGTTATGACCATCCTCTCAACTTCGCTAGTCATCAGTCATTTGTCATCAGTCTTTCATTTAGAGATGTCTTTCTGAGAGTCCTCAACAGTAGTAGAGGTTTTCTGGGAGGTGGAAGAAGCCTGGCTGTTCTTAAAGCAGCAGCGGAGAGGAGCTGAGGTGCCATTAGTGGCTCGAACACAGCTGGAAGCCATTCCAGAAACACGCTGCGCTGGACCTCGGCTCAAACCACATGTTTTCACTGGGTTTTCACACTGTTCCTCACCATTGACTCGCAGCCCTCGTATTGTATCTGGCTAACAAGGAGAATGACTAGACGTCATCGTGGAAATGATAGAAGAGCGCTGCTGTTCCACAGGAACCTGCTCTTTTATACAGAATTGATTGTGGATTTGTAAAGTTAGCGAGCGGTACAAACTCAATTAACAGAGGCATTCGCTCAGAAAGCCAAGAGTAGCGCATTATCAGTGACGCCATACTCTTAAACTGCATTTAAAGTCATTGTAAAACCACATCAGTGCATTTTTACAACACTTACTGTGGTTTTTAATAACAGCTATTAGATATTTAATTTGCTGCATCTAATCAGTCAGGGTGAAATTGCAATGTTAGATTGAAGTCGTATGTAGTTCAAACCTCAAACCGGGCCAATTCAGATGGAGCGATACCAAACACACTGAGTTGCTTCAAATTCAGCTGCTGCTATGTTTTCCATTATCCACCATAAACTGGCTGCTTTTTTTGTTTTGCGTTTTCTTTAATAAAATTGCCCGTGAAGCACATTAATGGTGTGTGGCCGACCACATATCGCTTTGAGAGGTGTGCTGTGCGCTAATAAAGTCGATGTATTTCAGCAGGCCAGTTAAAGGAATCTTTGATAGGTGAAGCATTCGAGAGAGATTGTTGATCTGAAATGCATGCGTGATTACAGTGATGAAGATTACAGCTACTCATTATTGTTTGCTGACCACTGTGAATTTTATTAGAGTTGTTGACGTTTGCCTTGTGCGTATCCCATATCAAGGATTATTGTACACTCTCATAAACTCTGATTACTGCTTCTCAACTCAAACCAGTATATGTTAGCACAAATTGCCTTGAAATATAGTATTTTAAGAATAAAGCATATTTCATTACGTGTTGAAATGAAAAGTTCGGTAACACTTCAGAATAGGGGGTTAGAATAATGCATTAGTTAAGCATTAATTAATGGTTAATTTGTTCACAATTAAGCATTAGTTGAGCAAAAACACACTAGTAATTAATGATTAACTTAACATTAATTGTGAACAAATTAACCATTAATTAATGCTTAACTAATGCATTATTCTGACCCCCTATTCTGAAGTGTTACCAAAAGTTCAATTTGAGCAGATGATTTTACCTTTAAGAAATAGAGATTGATGTCCTGGGTCACTAAAGACCTGAGGTATGCGAAAGGGTTAACTTTATTAGCACGTATTCTTCATCCTTATCCTACCCAATACCTAAACTTAACAACTACCTCACTAACTATTAATGAGAAGCAAATTAACACTGAAGTACACTAGGGATACAGCTTTGTTCAAATCAATAACCCAGAGTACGAGCAACAGCCTCAGTACATGTGTTCATTTAGCGAGCATATTAATCTCAGCGATTCCAGACATTTGCATCGGGTTAGTGAGATCAGACATCTGTTTAGAGTGGCTGTTGTTAATTAGCGCACATTATTTTGCTCATTATAAACACCCACACTGCTGCCGTCTCAGCGGAGCTCTGACCCGGCTGACATGGGCCGTACGTCATCGCTGTTTGTACGCAGTCAAACTAACGGCATGAGATCTACAGCACTGCCAACGCTGAAGACATACGCTCCCTTCATAGAGCACACGGCTGTACGTTTATAGACCACGGCAGCTCCATACGATCCCACTGTAGCTATAAAACATGCACTTCTGTTTCACAGCTGACATTATTTTCATTTTTTGCTTGTAAGTGAAGAACGCTACCATGAAATATTGGGATGAAATACTGGGATACTAAACAACAGCCTGAAATGCCCATTCAGAGGCAGATGAACACAAGCTTGCAGCGCATTGTGGAGAGACAAGTTTAAAGTTGTTATAATAATAATCAGCCGTATGAGTATCTGATACTTGGGACCTGAGGTGGGCATATATTATTTCCTGAAATAACCTCTTCCAATGAAAGTGAGATTATCAGACTAAAACCTGATCAAGTGGCCTGGAGCTGAAATGAGGTCAGGCCATCCACATACGCCTTTTACGTAAAGCAGTGAAAATGATTGGTTTTCAGCATCGCAGCTAACAGGTAGCAGGTTAAACAAAACCCTGAACAGAAGCCTTATTGAAAGCAAGTAATTAACGGAAGCCAGGAATGACAAACGCCAAACAAACACTCGTAACATTTGTTCCTAAGCTTCCGTGTTTATGACACATTTTTACAAGGAATTAATGACAACAAGCCCTTGAGTTATAGACAATTAGCGTGAACAGAGCACGGAGCAATTAGCAGCTCATAGCGCAGCGCTGTCAGCGTTATGAGGTGAGTGACAGAAAACAGCATGCAGCGCTGAGGGCAGGTGCAGTCAGGGGTCATCTGAACACACCCTCACAAAAACACTGATTAAGGGTCAGCTGAACTGGCGTGATATCAATGATCATGTTTACAGTAAGGCTGAGCCTGAACTCTAAATTGCTGCCTTAGTCGGTGAGTGGAAATGCACAGGCCAGAGCATTTAGCAGTTATTATACTGCAGTAACATAATTTTCACTATTATTATTATAAAATTAGAGTTATAGATATAGCACAATGCAGCTTTTATAACCTGTCGGGGTGTCTACTGTATGACTGCACTAAGCAAATAAGAGAGGTTGAACAGCATGAGTATGTTTGTGTGTGTTCACACTGGTATTTTATAGGGTAAGGGTGTAAGCATTACACCGGTATGGGTCTGAGTCCTTCCCAATGTATTCAGAGTCATGGCATTAAAAGAGCCTAAGCAGACAGATCTGGACAGCTCATAAAGCTCTCAGACAGGACTGAGGTGGACCGAGGCCATCTTTCCACCAGAGCTCATCTCATAACCCTGCAGTAACACTAGTAGGTCACGAGTACAGACTGACTGCCAGACATCTCTTACACACTCTTAGTTTTCTTAGTTCCTTCAAATAATTCTACACAAATGTCAGTTTTTACTCTATTATTCACTATAACATGTACCACTGGAGATCCATGGCCTCTCAATGAACATGGGACAAATGGACCATTAGTGCCGCCATTTTCCCTCCAGTTATCCTGGATAATTTTTGGTTGAAGTACTGGCTGAAGGCCATGGTGCATAAGTTTGTGTACCCTCCTGCTCTAACGCGAAAATCGAATTTGTTAACAAGAAAAGCTGCTCCAGCACTACAGATGTTGATCTAAGAAGACTCCACAGTCATAATTGTCAAAGAGGTGCCAAGATGGTCCAAAGAGGTAATCACACCAACCACACAGTGTCTTTGTTTCTCTGACTTTTCTTGAGTGACTGGATGGGCTAATATTACTGCACTGATGTGAACAGCTCTCGTTCATTCACGTGGGTGTCCTGGAGAAAGTTGCTCCTGCATCTAAAGCTCCTAGGTTCCTCTGAATTGGGCCTTTTGTTTATTTTACTGATCTGGATCTTCAGCTCCAGAGTTTGGGCCCTCATGCTGTTGCCATAGGAACACACTCCTGGCCGCCCATGGACAAGTGTTTGCTTTGGCAGTGAATCAGAGTTAGAGAGCCGGCGTGGGAGGAGGGATGTGATAGGGAATGTCTTGAGACACAGGCCCTTAAAACAAGAGCCAAAAACAAGAAAAAGAGTGTCCAGAGACTTCCTGGGAGCTGGGGGAAGATCTCAAGGGCTTTCTGCTAGCTATTTCTATTATAAGCACTATCCATCAACACATTACCTGAGCTGTTACTGTGAAAAGAAAGAAACACTGTTTTTGCTGGAATGTGCATGGAAACTAGTATAACTTTGCTATCCCTGACGAGTCAAACTGGTTACAGGTCAGCTGAAACCAAACCAACTCAGCACATATTCAAACACCACTCCCTTCGGAAAAAACTCTGGGTTGGTTTTGCAGATATTAATAGTGTATGCTCCTGGACTGGAGTCTGGCAGCCTGTGGAAGCATTTAGTAGAAAGACACACTCCCGAAGGACTCTCAAATCACACCATGGCAATTTGCCATCCTTTAACTCTCTCTTAACTCTCTAGCACCAGTCCAAATTTGCTTAAATGTCTATCCATATGATCAATTTGTAAGTAGTCTGTCCAACACAGATGTGTGGAAAAAACAAACAAACAGATCTATATCACATCCATCCCCCAAACCACTCATCCAGGGATGCAATCACAAGGCTCACACACATTCACATCAAGTACAATCATACTTAATATACAACTTAGTATCCCTAATACAGTGTTTTTGGATTGTGGCTGATACCAGAGCATCCCAAACGAATGTAAACTCCACACAGAGAAAGGCCTCCTTTCGGGACTGTCTTGCTGTGAGGAAACCCACCGATCTATCGTGCCGCCCCTAATCTCTCTTGCATGTGAGGGAAAATACAACCACATTTGGGTGACATGTATGCATATCTCTTTTGATTCCAGGCAGCTGCTTGTCTTGAAAAGATCTTCTCTCTGACTCTTTGAGTTTGGAGCATTACTCCAGACACGTTCCTGCAGATATGTTGACACCCCTGCTGATGGGATCCTCTCTTCCTCTACTATAATGAATGTGCTTTGAGTCGCCTCCATGTACATGGATCACTTTGACTTCCATGGTCGCTACCTAATGGTGTCTACCACCATGTATCTTACAATATTCAGCTGATGGAAAACATCCTCTTTGGTCTCTTGACAGTTGTGTGCTGTTGCAAAACTGAGGCCCAGCAATTCTGCATCCCAGATGATCAACAGATGATTCCTCCTGCTGTTGACCTCTGCTTCCTGTAGAGCAACAGAACGGATATCAAAACCACACACAGGCCGCATGGCAGTTGCCTGTCTGGAAACCAACCCTTGGGGCAGAACCTTATTTGGAGACTTCCTCTACTTTCAGGTGGCCTCAGGCGGACAGAGGAGATACCCCGCTGAGATGGCATGTCCAGAAAGGGCTGGGAAGAAATTATGCGACAGCTGACGCGCCTTCTGACCACTGAAGGAAACACAAAAGAACTGAATGTGATTTTAGAGGAATGCAGAAGTAGCGTCAAAATGCAACCATGTGACCACCAGAGCGTCCAAGCCCAAAAGAGAGAGAGAAGCCAGATGTGAATGGAGGATCCTGCGATGTAGAGTGGGAACTACACAAACAAATAAAACACTGTGATCCACGATAATGATATTAGTCAGTCCATGAGTTA
This sequence comes from Enteromius radiatus, assembly GCA_032357445.1. NCBI lineage: Eukaryota > Metazoa > Chordata > Actinopteri > Cypriniformes > Cyprinidae > Enteromius > Enteromius radiatus. The sequence continues at coordinate 7,173 of JAUCMS010000210.1, read as the reverse complement.
ACAAAGACTTCCTATGGTGACACTCCAGACGAGTTACATTCACACATAAATCCAGTCCTCCCAAATTTGGCATTACATGTGATATTGACACAATCCAAATGTTCATTAGCATCCGTATGGATTACCCAAGAGGCGTCCTCATTTGGGACTCTGCATTCTGTGGAAGCGGATCTCTGGAATATGACGGCGCCTTTGCCACATGTGTTCTCTTAGAGAGAGGCTGCATGAATTAAACATGATGCTTTAATAAAACAAGCTAGGCCACATCCACTGGGTTATCTAGCCCAACGGGCTCTTTTCCTGAGTGGGATGCTGTATCATGTTCCTGGAGGCCCTGTTTCCTCATCTCCACCCTCATCTTTGTCTAGACCCGCTCCATCCTACATCCATCCCCAAGGGACTGGAGTCCAGATGTGTTTTGCAGCATTGGGAACCTAATTGTCTGTGGAGGTCGTGTTTCTGTCTCATCCTCCAATCTAACAAACAATAAAGACCAGAACGCCTTTCGCTTTTAGGAACGAGAGAGGAATAAATGACAGCCGTAACTGTCATGTAACAGGGTCTTTGTTTTGACCTCTTGAGAGGCAGGTCACCAGGGAAGATGAGTTCCTGCGGCCCTTTAGTGAAATGGCAGTTGGGATGGTATGTCTCATAGCTCTCCTGGGTTGATGTGGATTTGTGTGGGCTCCTGGCCAAGATAAGGTTCGTTGGGGAACGTTTTACAAACATATGAAACAGACAGTAAAACCAGCTTCAGCAGGACTGGTAACTCACTGAACCCCAAACCCCAAAAAGACGTTTAGTACGAATGCGCCAATAAATATTGAATATCTTGTAATATCAAGCTATGTGGATATGCAAGACTGACCCAGTGATCTTTCATGAGCTCTTATTAGTTTTCTCATCATTCTGAGTTTTCGAAAGCACTCCATTTCATAAGACTGAGCCCAGCATTTCCAGAAAGCAGCTGAGGTCTGTCATCACGGGCCCCTATAAAGTGAGGTTAGCCACACATGAGGCTGATTACAAGGGATTTCTTGAGTTGTGAGTGAAACGGAATCATACCCAGGGTGCTCTTTAGGGGCAATTTCACTTTAGATGACCTATACTATTTCAAATGCCCTAAATGCTTAAATCTATACCCTTATGTGTGCTACAAAGACGCTCTGACTCAGCTTCACCGGACAGGCTAGTGTAAAATGTTGATACTTCAATGAAGCCTGGAATTACATACAAGCTGGGTTCCCAGAAGACAGCTTAGCTTGCAGGAACAATCACAGACGTCTGCTGAGCTTTGTGTTGAATGAAGTTCCCATATCATGTAAAGCATGCAACAAATACAAGGATGCAATTGATAGTATTCATGTCACATTATAGGCTGCGTTGATTTTGGCAAGGAGTAAGTATAACATAAGTTATATTGTTTAGTTTTCTGAGGTAGGCTAATAGGTTAGCATTATGTCTTAAATTCATTATTTCCATTATATAGTTAAAATCATTACATTTGTTCACCTGCTAATTGGTGGTGCCTGTCTGCAGAGACATTAGCATCTCAAAGGACTGCATTCCGCCACAATGCCACTCATTCAGACTGAGTATCCAAATCTGAAAAGATAAAGAGAGATCAGAATAAAGGACGACAACAAATAGAGGCATTTTGTTCAGTCAATGGACACCCACGTACCTTCCGGCCTCCTGAGACGAAGAAGAGACAGACGGCGCTGTTTTTCTTTCATAGTGCCTTTTGAAGCCGTCATTTCATCAGTGAATGTACCAACAATCAGAGATTTCCTGTACCGTTTTACTGTTGTCTGTTGCTAGATAACAGCGCCTGCGCACAGAAAAAGAGCCTGGCAAACTTCAGACTGTTTTCAGCACCCCGCAGTTCGTCTGTTTCTGTTAGACCAAGCACTTCCACCCTTGGGCTCTTTATCTTATTCACTGGGGAAAAGGGGCTCTAGTGCTTCTTTGAGCTCTTGTGCCAGATCTATCTATTAGCCCTCCCATTCATTAGCAATGCTAGCTGCTGGGCTGGCACATGCAGCTGTGGTAGTAAACAACCCGCATTCTGCCATGTGTGACCCCGGAGCATAAGATTTTGGTTATATTTGTTGGAAGGAGGCGTATCTTTACAGAAGAAGCAATTTTAATGTGCGCAATCAGAACGGGAATGAATCCGCAGGAAGGAGACCTCTAGAAACAATATTGCAGATCAATTATGAGAATATTATTATGTGAAAAGGCCCAATTACTTTCTAATCACTTCTTGCCAAGCTTAGTTTCTTTATTTGCATAATTCTAGTGAACCTAGTGAAACCAAACCAAGCAGGTTTTTGCTTCCTTACAGGCAGATATTTGACCTCCATGGAAATAAGAAATATGTTGATACACCCTGGAGTGAGTCCTGTCATAACAAATTACCGGTCCGCACCTTTGAGTCAGGCGTTTAAGAGAATTCTACATGTCAATCACGTCATGTGGTTGGATGTTTGTATAATTAAGTCCTACTCCGGTGGCCTGGTCACGCTCTAACAATGGCCGAGACCCGACAGGCTCCAAAACACACAAACTCAAGTGGAGGAATGTGTCTCCTGTCACCGAGGGCTTTCTCCAGGACAGCGGCGTGGACTGTGAGGAGCTGGGCTGTTTCATTACTCTAAGCTTACGCTTCCTCTCTGCCTCCTCGCCCCTCTCCCAGATTAATAAGCTTACCTTTTCAGTCAAAATAAGAATATGAACCTCTGTTTTCCTTGCTCTAATTAGTCTGTAATTAATATTGTCAGCATAGCAGTCCGGCTGGGACATGTGAAGAGACAGGCTGTGGGGAATGAAATGTTGGGAAGCTCTGGTTCAGAAATCGAGTCGCCAAACACAAACTAAATACAAAGAAATAATTCCAGAAAAGAGAGCAGAAACAACACATTCACCCAGTACCTATAGTAAACGAACGTTTTTTAAATATCTGGCAATGCCAGTCCTGATGGCCATATAGCTGGCTATTGAATAAATCTGACCCTTCGCACTTTGAACAGATGCATAAAATGATCCTTATTAAGATCCTCTGCTTCATACTTGTCGAAGTCTGTCTCCATTTTCTTCTCTTTTAGCCAGTCTTTGAGAAGTTTTATTGCCCTTTCTGTATTTTTGTGTGTGTTGGCTTCGTAGCTGTCATGCTCTATTTTGTCAGCTCTCTGTGTCTTGTCGTTTGTTCTTCGTAGTTCAATTTTCATCTTAATTGGATTCGTCCGAATCTATCCACTGTTCAAACGTTTTGTTTTTACCGTACATGTTACAATTAATGTCGAGATTTTCCACTGTTAATTGTTACCAGTGTTTGTCACAAGATGGCGCCAAACGGTAATCTTTGTTGTCGCGGAGGGATATTAAACATACAAGTCGTACCGGCTATGCGTTATTACTTTGGAGCGGTTATTATTCGAAAGTAACGAACCTGCAAATGTCTCAACTGACCAATCAGAATCAAGCATTCCAGAGAGCCGTGTAATAAAGTCACATAAACACTGAACAAATATATTATTAGCTTTTATGTTTGACTTCGTAGCTCCTAGTAAAACGAATTTAGCGAAGAGCAATCTGATGCCTAGAGGATATTTCCACAATGAATGACTTACATGTCACAGGCATAAATACTTCAGTTTTGACCTGTGACAGAGGGAGGTTAGGGTTAGGTGTTCTGTTGCCACCTCGTAGCCTAATTTCCAGACACACAAACCTAAGGTGTTCTGTGGGGAGCACATGAAATGACACTTTGTCCTGTGCTGTGTGGCCACACAGAGAGGAAGAAACCCTGTCACTCCAGAGGTGTCTGTGTTACTGGTGCTGGTGATGTCAGTGTTTTCCAGTCACTAATGTGCTTCTCAGCATTGGGCTGAACTCACACACCTCCAGTCTGACGGCCTGGCATTAACACGCTATTAAAAATAACGGTTCGCACAATGCTGCGAGCTGATTAAAGAATCGGTGCATGCAAACAATAACAAGCAGCAGTCTTTCCCAAAGGTTGTTTTTAAAGCAGTCAACATTTCAAATCCATTAAACTGTCAGTGCTGATGGTGGCCCTGGAAATCTGCTGGTGTAAATCCCTCTTAAAGGCAGCGAGTCTGGGGTTATGTTTGCCGTTTACTTGTTTATCAGCTCCAGCGAACCACCACCTCTGCAGGTCACCGCTCGTAGCCTGAAGGCCTCTTAACACCTTGTTTTTCCCCATTATAACCGTGTCTGCCAATGGCCTAATTATTGCAAGAAAATCAAGCAGCCACTATAATGGCCTGTAGTTTGTTTATTTGAAATGATGAATGTTTTGTGTGCCTCAGGCTCAACAGGAATATTGTTCTCCAGAAATGACGCAAGTTGCAATGTTTACTCATACATTTGTGCCGTTGAAGACGCAATTGCTACTCTCTTCGATTACCAGAAACAGAATTAGGTTTGTCAAGGATTTCTATATTGTTGTCGCCATGATAAGTCAGGGACAGGTCGGCTCCACTGTTAATTCATAAACTGTGAATTTACTTCATAAAGTGAGCTGTTTTAAATATTTGCATAAAATAAAAAAAAACAGGTGCTCCGGGCTGTACGTCGTGTCTAACGAAGCTTTAATTAAATTAAAATTGGGGTGGTTTTTGTACAGTGAAACAATGTCTGGGCTGGATATCATGTGAGCAAACGGACCAGGTATTCCCCCAGGCTGACTGTTCTCGTTCTGTGTGGATAACAGTTTGTTTTCCGCTATGACCTTTATCCATGAAATGGGTCCAGTTTTGGGACGGACAGCACAAGCTATTCTTCTCAATCACGTACATGTCGCCTGTACCGAATTTCCAGTCAGGAGGACTTAGCTCTTTGCCAACCTGCAGCTGGTTTTGCTCCAAACAGGTTCTGGGCTGCAGTCCAGCTCAGGGTTTAGGAATAAGGAAATGGTGTGCATGAATGCCAGCTCCGTATACCCATGCCTCGTTGTCTGATTGGCCATGGTGAGACCCGTGGCCAAGCAAAACAGTCACCCTTTTGCATTTTTTATGCATCCCCATCATGAGCGATATGAAGTCTTGCACTAGTGTCCAAAGTGTGAATATTTTTTAGAATTAGTCCTATAAAAAAATATCCATTCACTTTGTTTTACGCCCACCACTAGAAGAAAACAAAATTGATGTTCTCAAGCTCCTTGAACCGATCTACTCCTGTAATTGATTTAAAAACGAAACTGAACCGATTTATGGGCGTAGAGGCGGGACTTGTTGTAACTTATGTGTTGACAGGATTACTGTGCGTGGGCCACTGAAAGATTGGGTGTGTTCAGTTGAGAACACTTGTGACCCCTGTAAAAGCTGCACTGGCTACTAGTAGGCTTTTCCTGTCAGAATATGTTAGGCAAAATTAATCTCCAGGGTGCGGGATGAAAACCCCCTGTTCAGCCTCCAGGGTCAGGCAATGAATTCATTTGCTGCTATTGCTCTGCACTGGTGTCCATTATACAAAGCGCTAATGAATAAAAGGTCCCTTGGAGCAAATGAAGTGAAAAACATACACCGTTTAAAATAATAGATACACTGAAACAAGACCTAATTGTTCTGCTTGCCAATTATTCCTGCATTCTAGCATCAGAGACTCTTTGTACAGAGGCACATCTGACAATGCAGGAGGTGTGCTGTAAATGCAATCTTGCTCTGTGATCTCAGTGGGGACATGGGATCAGGCATTTCCAGGGTTGCTGGACCGTCAAACTTACTTTTTAAAATGAGAGACTATTTAACGCAATCTAGGCCTTCGGGTTTCTTAAACAACTCTGTGGTCTGTGTTTCACCCATTGATAACGGTCAAATTTGCAACCTTTGAAAAAAAATTTTGGGCAGAAATGATGACCTTACAATCATTCCTCAGGTATGCATATGTTTGAGTCATAGAATGAGCGTGCGAACGGAAAACACATGTATGCCTTTACTCGGACTCTTCTGCGGAGTACAAGTGAAATATAGAACTGACTCAGCAGGTTGACCGTCATAGTAGACTGTCTATTCCAAAGGTCTGTTAGAGGCACTCTGTCCATCAAAAACTGTGTCAGACCACACAGGGCTGCTCTTGGTGGTGTGGTCTGGTAAATAAGCACTTAACCACACTGAGTGCCACTGTTCCATTACTGCCCAACGGACTGAAGGAGTCCACCGAGACCTCTTCATTCAGCGAATCAACCTCGTAATACATTTTCCCAGTGTTTTGTTGCATATACAGTATAGGTTTTGTAGTGTCTGGAAAAAGTGAGCGTGACTCTCTCAGACAGGATTTGGTATTGAAAGGTGTGTGGTATGGACAGAGATGAATGCCACCATGGTATCTCCCTACCTGAGATTTACAACGACGTGAGTGCTCCAGGCAGACCTCTAAACCACTTTTAATCAGACGAACACAAGTTTTAATTCAACATCTGACAGATTCTTACTTACTCAGTGACCACCAATACATAAACAAACTCTTTTTTTTTTTTACAATCGGAACGGTCTAGGAGAAAGAAGCAAAATATTTCCTGTGGTGACTGACTTGGCTTAGAGTTTGGCTGGAACATGCCACCACCACGCAGATTTAAACTCTTGCCAACCTGTAAGATGTCAACATTTTATAGTTCTTCTATATTCACAGTAGACATATTCAGTTAGAAGTTGAAGCAAGGAATATCAACAGTGGGCCTAAGACAGAGCCTTGTGGCACTCCGTACAATAACATTTTTACTTGGTGATGTTAATGCATGTATGCTTTCTTGTCTGCATGATGTTTTGTGTGTTTGTTTATCTTCCCCATGTGTTCAATGATTTGCCTGATTAACTATTTCCCCACCCACTTTTTTTTTTTTTGTAAAGTTGCTAACCAAGACCAATTTTTTTTTGCAATTTCACAATGTGCAAGCAATGCTTCTTTTGCTTGTTTCTGCTCCTTCTTCATTGAGATGTGTAATAGTGCCCCCTACAATTTAACAGCGAAAACCTGGACTGCTATGTAAGGGATAATAGACGTGTAGCCAGTAGTTATCGCAAAATAAGCCCCGACAGTGTGATCAGGACCCGACGCGAAGCGGAGGTAACTACCGCTTATTATACGGCTACTTGCCACATAAGAAAAAAAACTGGACATGAATATGAATTTGAAACATTTTATTGCCAT
>JAUCMS010000209.1:0-14633 GCA_032357445.1 Enteromius radiatus | reverse complement strand
GAGCAAGTGACACGCTTTTGCAGGTTATCTACTAGGTTTTGCAGTTTGCACTAATAGTTTTGAGAAATGCATTAACTTTTGTGCAAATGTAAGTACTGTTGTGTGAAATGCACCAAAGCGACTGAGAAAAACTGTAAATAAAGGGTTGTCGGAAGTTTAAATGTGGTGATACATGGTGTAGTTGGTGTCTTTTTTTCTTTTCTTTACTGGCAATTGTATTTACAATTCAAGATCCAAATACGTTATATACACCAGATTAATGAAAGAATCATAAGAATAATCACAAAGCTTATTTTCTGCAGTAATCCAAAAGCCAATAGGTTTTTTAGAACAAGTGTGATGCAAAGCTCTCGGTTGGACTAAAAACTGCAGCAGAGCAAAAGTCTGAATAAGAACAGGACTGTACTGGGTCTTTGTTTTTTAGTTGAATAATATAAACTGATGATTATTTTTCTAAATAAAATATATTTCTAATTATTGTAAGAAAAGATATTTGATTCTACACAATTTCACCTCCCTCCCTACTGTGTTGCCTTTTATTTTTTCTAGAGAGTGTTTTCTATTACTATCAGACAGGAATAATTCTCTAGCTGTTTTACTGCGGCAGACATCAGCAGAACCTGCTGAGTGAGCATTTGCTCAAGTATGCACAGTTGAGCAGGCTGTTGCAAAACAAGCAGTGTTAAAGGTGCACTTAAAGTGGCTCATTTACCTCAAAACCACCCAGCCCAGCACTAAAAATATGTCTTTCAATTCAATGGCCACAACACAGATAATGCAATTTTTTCCCTTCTTCCTTTTTAGCTTTCTAAAAAGCATTTGTGAAAGCTAAAACAGCTATTGATGATAATATCGGATAGTTTTATTTTACTGTGAGGTAATTTTTCAAAACTCATAAATCAAAAACACTGATACAGTTCTGACTGGCACCACTAAAATACAGTATATGGCAAAACAATCCTTATACAGTGTATTTTTAGATCCATTAAAACATGGAAAAATGGTTACAGATATAATTATAATTAAATATTCTGTAATTAAAAACAGTTAGTCTGTCCCCTGATGTTTCCTTAGGTTTTTTGTCTCTTCTTGTTTTTTTTGTCATGAGGTAGTGTGCCGGTGTGCTTGTGGCTGCTGCCATTTGAAGGATGAAGGAGGCCATTATCATCACTGCGTTCCTTGGGACCAAAATGTAAAGAACAAAATATCTTAGTTGTTTGATTTCTTTTGATTCGTGTAGATTTTACGTAGCCTGCAATATTACCTTTCTCTTAGTGTGTCCATTCTCTGAGATTACTGCTTCAGACATTTGGAGACCCAAAGTCTTTTCTAAGTCTAAGATAAAAGAAGTAAACACAAATGACCATGATGAGTGTGAATGCCTTAAACTAAGTTCTGAATTACCGGAAGTACCTGTCAGAATTTGGTCAATCTTCTCCACGACGAGTTCAGCATCCTCTCTGGAGAAGCACATGGGAGGCTTGAACTTCAGAACATTGCGGTGTGGGCCATCAGCACTGAGCAGTATCCGCTGCTCTTTTAGTCTAAAAAAAAATGCATGGCTTTTAGCTGTGTTCATTACCAAAGTAACTTACACCGCACAGTGATATGAAGGTATGTAGCTTAGGTAAGGGGAAAGATGCCCAGAAATGGTTTAACAGGTCCATTTACAACCCTAGAATAAAACAGTCTGTTTTTACCTTTTTTGGAAGGTTCATGAATAGTAATGAGGAGGTCTGCTCTGATTGGCTGTTTCTCAGCATTGCTCATATTAGTAGCACAGGTATATGCAAATGTGGTGAGCGTAACTATTATGCCTGTTAGGACTATTATGAAACAGTCTGTTGTGTTGGAATTTGACCTTTTTTCAGTCGTCTTTTGCAAACACTTGATTTATATAAGAAGTAGGAAACGATGATGTTTGAGACTCACAGTATGTTATGTCCATGTACTGAACTGTTATTATTCAACCATGCCAAGGTACATTCAGTTTTCCATTCTATGGCACCTTTAAAAATGACTACATGACCTTACATGTTCGAGTCTATATTGCTGTATATGTCCAACTATATACTGTAAACTACTGTAACTTAACATGTTTCACTTGTGACTGCACTGATAAACAAGTTATTTTGTTTAGTACTTTTTCCACTATAAATGCATTTAAATTAATCATATTCTTCAGTCTTTTAAACCTTTAATCAAAGAAGGTTAAAGTGACTGGCTGTTCGCCAGTGATGTCACAAAAAAAAAAAATTAAATCCTCTTTTATAGCATGACTTGCTCTGACCTGTAAATAACATCCTGAGCTTCAGCTGTGGCAGGTGTCCTCTTATCCTGGTCTCTTACCAGGTCCAACCCAATAAACAGACCACGACCCCTAAAAAAACAACATATATGACCTTCTGCTTTGAACCTGGCAATGCGTGTTCTTAGCACACTTTCATCAGCACTATTACATTCATATAACTGTCACAAACAACCCCAGGGAAATGATTTACACAACTTGCAACATAAAGAGGCCAAGTAACTTCAACTTATGCAAACATAGGTTCAAGGTTCCACCATGGCATATAATCACCTCGCATGGCCTTAATTCACACTGCAAATTTTGTTGGTGTATGCACAAAGAAACAATAGCTTTTACGATCTAAATTTTTAGAAGTAAAGACCGGGTTAACCAACCTCACGTCACCCACTAAAGGGTGTCTTTTCTTCAGATCATCCAAAAGCTGTGTCAGGTAACCTCCGACGTGCAGGGCATTGCCTTGGAGATCTTCCTTCTCAATTACATCCAGCACCGCCAGTCCAATAGCACACGATACTGGGTTACCACCAAACTAGAGGACACAGACGCATTCTTCAGCATCACAAAAAAAAAATTTATCTAGGGCCCACATCTGCTGCTCTCACTTGTTAAAAATGCAGATCATTTTCTTTTTTAAATAGATAGTTGTTGCTGTTTCAGTCTTAATCTGTATTTAACATATATACAGTATATATATATATATATATATATATATATATATAATTTTTTTCTTCTCACTGTGTTGAAGTACTCCATTCCAGATGACATGAAGCTTTCGGCAACCTCTCTGGTGGTGATCACACATGACATTGGATGGCCATTTCCAATAGGTTTGCCCATTGTAACAATATCTGGTACAAAGTCTTCTCCCTGTAGCTGGAAGCCCCAGAAGTGGGTGCCCACCCTGCCGAAGCCCACCTGGACTTCATCAGCAATGAAAATGCCTCCTGCATTTCTCACATGCCTGTGGTACAGCAAAAGTTGCGGTATACACAAATTTGAAAGAATTGTAGGGACAATTGTAGGTAATTTAATATATTCATATTAGACAAGTAATTTAAGGATAATATTGCATTTGTCAAATTAAAATTAGATTTAGGTAAAAACATGAACAAAATCAATAAATAAGCAAATTTATTATGAACGTGTCAGCTTAAAAAACAGGAGAGGAACAGCAATCATGTAACTAAAATGCTTTAACCAAGCACTTAGTAGTACATACTGTGCCACTTTCTGGAAATAGCCCACTGGAGGAATGACCTGCCCTCCGCAACTCTGCAGTGACTCAGCGATAAAAGCGGCAATCTACACAAAAAAAGATCCCTAGTGGTTATACATGAGTGGAGGAAGCTTTCTTTTTAGGAGCTGCTTTAGATGACAGTCACTGCCATGAGCAGAAAACAAGAGCTGAAGAAAGCTTAATAAAGTTCACAGAGAACCTCAGGAGGAGAACGAAATATGAATACATCACATCATTCTGCCATGGTGTTTGGGCAGTTTATTCATCGATCCTCACAGATTCATATTTATTCTCATGTGTAAAGACCAATTATTTTTCCTGCAACAGAGGGTTAAGGGGCTCCTTTTGGGCCTTGAGGAGGCAAGAGTAATTCCTGTCTTAGCTCAACCTGGAGAAAGGAGAAACAGCAACAGGTGGAGAGCAGAGGAAATGCGGGAAGGGAAAAGGAAAGGATACAGTTCAAATCAATTAATGATGGAGAATTTAAGAGATCACACAAGAAACCAGAGAACTGAAATGTCCTGTCAATTCATTTAAGGCACTACATGCACTGGTCAGTTTTAAGATCATTGGTTATTTGACATTTTATAACAAAAAGACTGAAGATATTTATTAAAAGCATTCAAAATAAACTAATAAAAAAATTTAAGTTAGCAATTGTGGATCTTAACTTCACTTACCTTACGTCCCTTTTTATGGGCCTGCTCGATTATATCTTTGACATTTTCAGCATAGGCAGTGGCTGGGTCAGGGTGGTCCTCACAGTATTTGCCTCTGTAAATGTCTGGACTGAGAGCCTAAGGAATTTATGAATATTTAATCAAAACTTACAGTGCATAAATACATGTTTTCACTGTGCTAGCTAATTTAAATAACGCTTTTATTGTGCAGATGTTTTATGTAATTAATCATTTAAATAAAGTATTACAATGATAAACTATGAATAGTTTATTAATATATTAATAGGTAATAACTGGTTGTTTACAAAACATTATTATGGGTGGTCTTTTGAATGAATGGTCAGTGCCATAGCAAGGATTGCACTCAAGTCACAAGGCCCCAGGATTGTACTGTAGTCCACTGTAGCATGTAGCATAATGTCAACATTAGAAAAAAGAAAGACCAAGTGTCTTTAAAGGCACTTTTCATAAAAAATACATGCTAAGTGTTACGTATGCTGATGTGGCTCACTAACTCGTAACACAATACTGACTGATCACCGCAGTTGGAGTAGAATGGGGTAATGACTGAGAGGCTAGTTTACACACACACATTCATCCAATAATCCACAGAAGTTTCAGTCTAAGGGTTCCAAACTAATGGATAACATGCATCCAAGTTATAAAAACATTTAGTAATTTGTTTTAATAAATATGAAACATCATATTAAATCAACTTTAAGGAATAGTTTCATGAAAATAAAACAAATTCTATCATCATTTACTCTCCCTAATGTCGTTCCAACAACCCAATCTCATGGCAGTTCATGATTTAGTCACGTAATTTCATTTAATCTATTTATTCGTGCCAGGGACACATTAATTTAGTTATTTTCATAAGTGCAGCACATTTTTTAAAGTAATGCATTTAAATTGGATACATCTTAGTGTAAAAAACTGTTAATATGTAAAAAGCTGTAAAAAATATGTTAAACACAAAAGAAGATATTTTAAAGATTTTTGAAGAACCAAACGGATGGTGGTCCCCTTTAACTTCCATGGTATTTATGTTTCTACTATGGGAATCAATAGGGACCAACAACTTTTTCTGGTGTTTGATTACCAGCATTCTTCAAAATACTTTTTTTTTTTTTTTGTTCAATATAAGGTTTGAAGAAGGTTTGAAATCACATGAGGGTGGGTAATGACAGAAGTCTTTAGGTGAATTCCTCATTAACATGTCATGGTAGATGTAAAAGGTCATTTTTTTTCTTTAAGGATTAAAATTTTCTTCATTGTGATATAAAGCCATTAATATCAACATGACATATGATGCCCCCCAAATGATCAAAAGTCATTTTAATTCAGAAATGAAATACATGCCCATGAAAGAAGTGTATTCAAGTCATTGCATACTACTGTAAGATCACAGAAGTTAAGAAGCAAGAAGCATATTTTAAATATTCCTACAAGTTAAAAGTAATTTCTAAGTTATCTTAAAACGTTTCTCAAAGATCATGTGACACAATACCAGACTGACTGCTGAAAATTGCTATCACAGAAATACTACATTTCATGAAGGAAACAGCTATTTTACATTGTAATAAAAACATTTCACAATATTACAATATTACTACTTACTTACTGTATTTTTGACCAAATAAATACTATAAAACAGAAAGAGACATTAGAAGTTGGGCTGCACAATACTAGTCGTCCACCTCTGAACAGTTTTGACTTCAAAAATAGTGTGGAGCACTTTGTGCATGTGACCTTATGTCAAATCCAATATGCCAAACGTCTCATGTTGCAACACTCACCACGTGCACATGTTGGCTTGGCTCTGCACCAGCCATCTGATGAAACTTATATGGACTGATATCAATGAGCGATGACACATGACCATGGTAGGCACTGCAGGGGAAGCACACTGATTGAAAAAAATTGCAAAACTCAACAGAACAAAGTTCCACTATGTTTGAGAGGGCTTAAGTTATGTAATCTTCTAATGATTCTTTTGCTTATCAGTGTAAAATGCGGTGCAGAAAAAAAGAAGCAGCAAAATATCACATGCAATATATTTGAAGGGATATGGTGTTAATTTAAAAGAAACCTAAAGACCAGGCGATGCATTCTTTTGCACAGAAATATTTTGCATACTAAGGCAGATGCTGATTATGCATATTTAGTGCATAGTTTTCTCGACAGTATATCTAGATACAAGATATAACATAAGTTAATATTTAAGCTGTGAGCTTCACGCTTCTAAGAAATTGGTTACTGTTTAGAACCCAGTGCAGAGAAAGAGGAGGTACAGACAGTGTGCTGTTGACTTACTTCTCTAGTGTGATGATGTCTTTGTGACCAGTGTACTGCCAGGCCAACCGTAGGGCCAGATCATTTGCCTCAGACCTAGATGTCAAAACAGAATAGTCAATCCTGGGTTTGAATCTCCATGTGCCATATACTGACTTAAAAACAAAATGTGCTACCTAGCCAGTAAAAAAACAATATATGCTACCTAGCCTACAACCTATCTAGGGTAGTCTACATGACCAGACTACTGTTTACAAAAATGCAGTAACTGTCTATCTGAATTCCTTTAGTGCAAACAGGTGGTATTTGGTCTGTATGGACTGCCTGAGAATGAGCTCACAGGCCTACCCTGAGTTGACAAAGTAGCACACAGAGAGCTTTTCAGGAAGAGTGGCTTGGAGACGTTGAGCATACAGGACCAGATTGTCATGTAGGAAGCGAGAGTTGGTGTTGAGAAGCTCCATTTGTTTTGCTCCTGCTTCAACCACATCTGGATGGCAATGACCCACTGGAGGACATCACAGAAGTAGTAAAAAAAAAGGAGGAAGGAACATTTCAAGGGGAACTGTATTATTACAGTTAATTGCAGTGAGAATGATGTTTTCATGTAACAATCATAATGAACTTACTATTATTGTATTAAACCAGATCATTTTAAATGATGGGTAATTAGTTGTACAAGTAATATGAGGAAAATGAATCAGATTTTTTTTAATTAAGGTGAAATGAATAATTAAGAAATATATTTTTATTTTATCTTCTTTATTCAGAATGGCAATCTTTACCATACATCATCAAAGCAGCAATGACAGCAAAAAATACTTAATAATTAATAATATACTTAATATACTTCATATACTATGTCAATATACTTAATTTTAGCACTGTATTTTATTGGGAAACAGTGCTTCATGAATAGTCTTTTATTTTTTTGTTATTCTGTAGTTTTCTCATAACCTAATAGGCAATAAGTGCAATATGTTTTGTGGTGGTTGTGTTTTTAAATTTGATAATAATACACAATCGAGTGCTTAAAAAATATGTCAAATGCTATTTAAAAGGTCTGGTGTTTTACGGGAGTATCGTTCTTTTCTTTTTTTTTTTTTTGACAGGTGCAATCTCCCTTCAAAATAACATACCATGTGCAACGTTATTTATGCAATCCAGGTATTTCTCATCTTTTTCGTTGTACATGTACTGTCCTCTTGCTCTCACAATCTTGATAGGGTCATGACTGAAGAACACTTTGCAGGACGGACTACATATGGAGCGAAATGAAATATAATTAAAAAAATATATAAATTATATCAATAAAAAATATATAGGCCTAATTAAAACTGCAATAATTCTAAATGAAAAACAAAGAATAATAATTAAAAAGGAAAATACAATTCAGATCCCTTTTTATCATGACAGGCAGCGTAAACTTTCTCTAGTCAACATTTTAATAAAGTAAAAAAGTTCCGTTGTCTGCAGACTACTCATCCAAAATATCCTCAGTTATTATTTATTAGTTTTGTCCTTAGTTATTATTTATAGTCACTATTATTTAGTGAATGTGGTGTTCTGATGTTTTTAACATAAAAATCGTCACTTTACAGTAGATATTAATTCTTAATAACTGCAGTAATGTCTTCTTACCCAACATGTTTCTTTCGGAGATCGATAGTTTTCTGTTTATCTAAATTTTCCGTTGCCATTTCTTTGCCTGTAGGTGCTCACAAACGCGTGTTGACTGTTACTAGATATAGAAAGAAGAGAAGATCCGTGCGCGCGCACGAGAGAGAGCGCTATCCACTCCATCAATGTATATGTACACGTGCGTGTGTGTGAGAGAGAGAGAGAGAGAGAAAGAGAGAGGGCCGAGGGGAGGAGGTGGCTGTTGTGGGTGGGACAGACCACGAAGATAACGTCAATGTCATTTCAGTTACTGCAAAAGTGGACCGTTCGCTGCACCGTGAATTAAGATTAACAAAGACACATGGAGAAACATAATTTATTTGGCTCCAACAGAACATCACACAGCATGTTTAAAACGAAGTAAGAGCCATTACAACAACGAACAAATTGAAATTTCTAGTCGTTAACAAGGCAAAACAGCAACAATAATAAAAAAAAGAAAGAAAAAAAGAAAGAAAGAAATGGAGTGAAAAAAAATTCAGCAACAAAAATAATTTGAGATCAAATGACATTAGCTAATAATTTGCTAATCGTTGGCTACAAAATAATTTTCAAGGTAAAACAAATAGCCTAAACTCATAAACACATTTATAGACACCAAAATTATAAATTGACATAAATTACAAGGATTAAGAAAATAAAGCAATGTAATTTTTGGTAACACTTTAGAATAGAGACACTTATTTACTATTAACTACAATCTTTTCTCTCAATAAAATACTAATTTGCTGCTTATAGTTAGTAAGGTAGTTATTAATTTTAGATATTGGGTAGGATTAGGGATGTAGAATAAGGCTTTAAGATGTGCTTATACTTATAAATGGCTAATATTCAGTAAATCTTATAATCTTATAAGCAACTAGCCAGTTAAGAGACCCTAAAATAAAGTGTTACTGTTTCTTTTTTCTTCATTGCAATAAACACATTTTGGTAAAGAAAATAAAAATGAAACAAGAAAACTTTCATTCAAAACTGCACTAAAGATGAACAAGTTAACAAAAGCTGAAAGACAAATTAATCTCCCATGCCTTTTATACAAACAAGCCAAACTTCTTGTAAAGAAATGTTTTGTGACATTGTAGTAGTAACAATAGTGTAAATGGACACACATTAAAGCCTACAAATGACTTAAAAAGGAAAGGAAATTATGTTACTAGTATGCATAAACAATAACATTGACACTCCTCAGATTAAAAAAAATCCAGTTTAGCCATTACTGTTTTCAGTCTTGTCTGTAACGACATTCTGTACAGTTAAAACAACTGTATCCCCAGTGACAACATAAAAGCTATGATTACATATTACAAAATGCCTATGGAGTTACAGATATCAAGAATTATTTGTGTACTCTGTGCACATTGCATCAATACATTTTTACAAAAGAAATTAAAAATTGCACTTTAAACAAATGAAAAAGAAAAAAATAATAACTGGACACCCATATTTCTCTATACACATATTAATCTACATTTAACAGAGATGACAGAAAGATCTTCTTCAAATTTCCAGTCGATATTTCACTAAATTCATGTAATGTCTGAATTGGTGTTTAGTGATATATTTTATGAACAAAACCAATTTTATGAACAAAACCATACAAAAAAACAAACAAACAAAACTAACAAACAACCCCCCCCCACAAGATACAGTTAAGATACAGCTAAAATACAGTTAGGAAACTTATGTTCAAAAAGAAAAACTACTATAATCATCACATAATCATACACCTGAAGCATGAAGTACAACAAAAGGTCTTTCCAATTTCATATTATGAGGAATGCCTGTTAATAAACCAGTTTCCTATTTTAAGAATAAAACTGAGCTATACATACAGTATAACTATATATAAAGAAGCAGGTAAGTGTAAAAAGAAAAGAAACCGCTAAAAAAAATCACTTACCCCTTCTTACGAATAACTATTATATTCAGTACATACAAAATTACTTTCAGTATAACTATGTCTGCATTGTTCTTATGATCTTAAATGCCCCATTAGAGGTTGAGAAAAACAACACCACAATCCTGCCACCTCCAGCCAGAAAACACATTATAACACTAGCAGTGCTGTGATCATACTGTATACATGTTTTAATGTATCTATTGTGTCTGAAGCCAGTTAAGGAAAATGGTTTTAAAGCTGTAAAAAAAAAAATAAATAAATAAATAAAAATCAACAAAATTCTGCAATTTTGCACTCTGGAATGTAGCAGTGCTGTCTGATGATAATCACTGCTGATTTAAGATTAAGGCTTTTGATGACTGATGTATGTTTGCACCTTGTACTATACATTAACACTGTATTTGATGCTTATTAATACTGATTGCGTTAGAATGCTGTTGTTGTGGTTACTCAGAATAGCAATAACACAAAACCATTGCATGTCCCATTTGTCAAATTTTCCTTTGACACCCTGTGAACGTCTTTAAGAATGTAAAACTTGAAGCTCCACAGCATTTTTAACCTTTATATAGCTGCAAAAGAATGTACTTAAATGTCATATTTACAACCCACAGCACAGAGAAGTAACTATTTCCAACAAAGGAATGAGTAACAATAAAGACATAAAGGCTATAATACACAAAACGAGAGAAAAAAAGGTCATAATGAAAGACATGGCATCCTGCTGTTTTCAGTAGATCAGACTGTGTAGCTCACTGCAACAAAAAGAACCCCACTGAAGAGTGAACAAAGAAAGATTTGCAGATGGAGGGATGAAGGTAGGAACATTCCATGCATCACGTACACCCTTCAATAATAAAGATTTCAGTTGCCTGCTTGCTCTTGAGTGGCCAGAAATGGTGGATGCATCGTGTGTCCTGCTATTTCCATACTTTGAGTCATTAAGCTGTCACTCTCACCACAAGGTGAGACTTACACAACAGCGACACCGATGTGTAAGAGGGCCAGTTGCCACACTGACCTCTGTGCAATAAAGAAATCCAGCAATCAATCACAATTCTTACTTTCTCAAGCCACCAGCCAAGGCGTGACACCCTTCACAAAGTGGAAAAAAAAGAAAAAGTTAACTTCCTTTAGAGTAACACATTTTTTTTTTCTTTTATATCGACAAAGACTGACAGGTAGTTAGTAATTTGCAGAAGCCATATACTTTGACCACACTACAAAGTAATTTGTACATGCTTGTTTCAGTGTGTGTGGATGGAGTCTTTAGTCATTAGAATGGATTGGTTCGAACACAGTAAGATCTTTAGTCTTTTAAGCTGGTAGTATGCATTGGTGTGAACACGATCTTGTTCAAGACCCAAAGCTGATCCCTCAGTCGCCTCCTCCTCCTTTTCGGTTAACCCTGTTAACCCTGTTCGGTTAGTCTGTTTTGGTATCCACTCTCATTCTAGGCTATGCAAATCAGGGCAACGCCCTTTTGAATAGTCTTTTATTAGTCAAGACTTTAAATTCCACAGTGCTTGTGTGAATGTAACACACGTTGCCATAAACACACTGAAATGAGGAGCGGCTACGTGAATGCTTCATGATGTTCTTTTCCAGAATTAAGAAAAAAAAAAAAAAAAACATATACAAAAAAGTGAAGCCTTATTTACAAACTCCATGCGTTTTGTGTTAGACCGATCACTGCAAGAAAAACACAAAGACACAAATGTTTTAATATAAAAAGGGAATTTTTGTGAGCTACCAGTGCATTGATACAGTAGTGGCCCAAATTAATAGAACAATTGGCATATTTAAAAAGTATTAGGTGTTTTTTGTTGAATTGGCAATTACAATAAGCATTAAAAAACAAATAAAATATCAACAAAGGCATCATTATGCTCTAGAAACCATATAACAAAGCCATGATAAGGAGATTTAAATCATTTTCCAAGCTAGGCCTATTACACTGTCACAATCATTTTCCTTCACAGAAGAAGCCAAATTACTTGTCTAATAATTGTCAGCTGTGACTGTGGTTAAACTGATGGTGATTCAAGAGTCTTAGGACATAGCTGTGTGATTCTTTTGAATGTACTATCCTGCTCATTAAGCGAATGGTAACATCAGGCCACACCACCAACTGGTATAAATTCAAAGCCTCTAGAGTCTTGAAGCACATTTTGATCACATAGATGCAGTCCAAGCACTGTAAAGTACACTTTAGGCCACCATGACGCCAATTTTCACCAGAACCAAAAAGGGAGAAGTAGAAAAAAATAAACTTTCACACAGCGTGTGAAGTGAAGCATGTAAAAATTTGGTCTTAAAGACCAAAGAAAGACCTCACGAGAACTCTGTGATGCACTCTTAGAAATAAAGATACAAAAGCTGTCAATGGGGCGGTATCTTTTCAAAAGGCGGACTTTAGGTACTAATATGTACCTTTAAGGTACCAAAATGGACCCTTTAGGTACAAACATATGCCCCAGTGACAGCTTTTGTAGCTTTATTTCTGAGAGTATGAGAGCAACACCATGGCTATGTTTACATGCACACTTTTTGGCTCAGTCAACTGAATTAATTCTGATTGATGAATCTGAAAGTAGTGTTTACATGAACACTAAATAAAGTGATCAGATTGATATGCGTGTTTATGTGTCACTAGCTTTGCACATACACACATATTAGCCACTCTCCTATACTGTTTCTTTATTTGTTTTTAACAGCAGAATTAATTTTTATCCATTTCTGGCTACATATAAACCACAGCGCCATGCTACTCATATTTATCATGCAGTAAAAATGCCCCTCCCTGTACCCAAAATGGGTTGTCTGTGGATGAGCATGCAAAACAAAGACTGGTGGGAAACACTTCTCACAGGAGAAGCATTTATACAACACTTTATTCAAAAGGATGAAGACTTGTCAATCTGATTACAAACTGTTTATTTGGTTGCACGAAAATGTAGATAGGAAATTTGATAGGATTAAATGAGATTTATTTATTTTCTAATACGATTGAGAGTGCAGATTCAGACTCGATCAGATTTGAGCCACAAAACTGAAAGAACTGCATATGTGCAATGATGCAGAAACAGCATAATGATGCATATTTACTTGATTGATAATAAATTGTTTTGATTTTATTCTCTTTTACTTTGTAATTATGGACCACATTTGCTGTGTCAGGCTAGTAACAGACTCAAATTCAGTTGAGATGGAGCATAAAGCACACCTACTATATATTTAGGGATCTGTATAACACTTGTTATTAATTCAAGTGTACTTAGACTGTAAGGGCTTATAGTAAATTTCTGTTGAGGTCAACTGGATGTTGTTTGACCAACCTAAATAGGATGAGCGCAACCTCGGTTTATTGTAATGTTATTCTAGTGTACATGGAGAAACCATGACATGACCATACCAAAGCCACTATCATGGACAGTAATGTTGGTCAGCTTATACCTATAGCAGTGGAATGTACAAATCTATGGGGGCTAATTAAAAATAAGAATGACCAAGCATGGGACTGGCCATCTAATGTATTACCTCTGTCTAATAACCGAGATTAACCAAGATAACTTTTAGCATTGAAAAGACTGAACATGCAAGAAACCTTCAGCCATCATTGGTTACCTTCCATTTGCCAATTCATAGACGTTACAACTTTATTTAGCATTCATGTAAACACTACATTCAGAGTCATCTTTTTTGAAGGAATTAAAAAAATATGGCATGTAAACATAGTGTGTGCCGGAAACTGAGAGAAGTAGTACTGATGGAACAGCAAAGAAACCATTACTAAGTGAAAAACAAAAAATAGAGTGAAATAAGAAATGAACAAAAGAAGATTGGTATAAAGTGAAGAGTGTATGTTCGATGGGGGGAGGTGGAGAGGTATAAGTTAAAGACAGAGGGGGTAATATTATGGTGTGGGGTGCCATTTCAGCTTCAGAAACAGGTAAACTTAGTTAAAAAGCGTAAAAAAATTGTAATACAACATTCTGGTGAGGCACGGAATACCATATTGGGCTTGGGATTTATTTTCAATGACGACAATGATGCTAAACTTTCTTCTACTATTGCCAGAACTACGTGATGGAAAGAAACTGCTGGAAAGCTGAAAATGATGGACTGACCCCTCAAAATCTAGACCTTAACCCCATCGAGCAAATCTGTGGCGAGTTGGAAAATAAACTGGACAGATCTATTGTACATTCATAGGAAAGCCTTTGGCTTTGACAGTATGCTAGAGTGATGTGCTGTTGTAATTGCTCCAAAAGGTGGACATACCAAATATTAAGTGGATAAAAACCGTGCGACTCCCTTCGGCTTATTGTTTTTAGAGGAAATATCTGCATGTTTCATGATCATTATGAAATTAAAACATCTTCAAAAGGTCAGTATTTTCAGATCTGTCAAGTGTTCAAAAAATTTTGGCCACCACTGTATATATATATATATATATATATATGATGAAAAAAAAAAAAAAAAAAAATATATATATATATATATATTAGTGCTGGGCAATGTTTAATC
>JAUCMS010000208.1:0-14633 GCA_032357445.1 Enteromius radiatus | reverse complement strand
TCAGGTGTGTTTGATTAGGGTTGGAGCTAAACTCTGCAGGACACCGGCCCTCCAGGACCGAATTTGCCTACCCCTGACTTAGGGTGTGGTACATCACATAAGAAAGACTCAGACTCATTCTGTTGCTGAATTCCCTGTGACAGGGCTCAGACTGGGCTGGTTGCTCTGTTGCAGTCCTTTCCTTGACAAGACTGATTCAGAACAAGGAGTGTCTTTTGGGAAGGTACCTTTATCAGATTGCAATCTGGCGCCTCTCCAATTCTCAGGGCTTGACATGGAATACAAAATACAAAACAGCCTAACTTTTAGAGTAGCCTGTAACAAATGTATTAATTTTTTAAATTTTTTTTCTTTTTTTAGTAAAGGATCTTAAAGTTATTTAACCGGTTAGGAGGACAATACTTTTTCACTTTATTTTATATTGTGATAAAAAAAAAAAAAAAAAAAAACTTATGAAAAAATCTACAATGATTATTGTGAAAATTTTAGAATACCTAATGTACGTAGAGCTTAATAGGACTATAATTAATTATATAGTTAGCCTGTTAAATAGAGTCTGAAGCAAAATTGTTTAAAAACCTTATGTACTTAATGTATTAATGATAAATAAAATAATTGTGCTTGTAAATTTCTCTTTATGTCCCCCTTATTAAGTTAAAAGACCTAATTTGTTCATAAGTGTCAAGCCCTGTTTCCATGCTGTGATTGACTAAATTACATCAGAGCAGGGGGATACGGTATGGCCCACCCTTTTTTCCTCCTGTGGAACTTATTTGCATAATCCAAGCACAAAGTTAGAATAGTGTCACTAAAATTTAATCGGTCCATTTCTCACTTACCACAACCAGAGTACATTTGCCAATGTTACGAATACATCAAGTCCAAACGTGATGAAAGAAGGTTATGAATGCATGCATTCATTCATTTGTCCATTAACAGCTGAGTTTGTGTAATATGTGTTGTAGTTTGCATCAGTATAAGGTTTGTGAACATGGTTATGAGTGGATTTGGATGGATCTGTTTGTTTCACCCACTGCTGCTGCATCCAGAGGTCTTAAGGAATTTTTATGATGTCACATGCCAGAACCTTAGGAAATCAGTCTATTGGTGGGTGAAGGGCAGAAACTGCATTTTGACCAGTGAGAAGTCCCGTCCTTCCCAGGATTTTTACCAAAGGTCCTCGTCTTGCCCTTACTCTGAGTAAATTACTTACAATTTATATACCAGCATCTGCAGATGACTACCAAAATAAGTCCTTCTGACTATATACAGTCGCCCATTAAAACACATTAAAACTGGCCTCTTCACTCTAATTGAGCAAAAATAAACAATGCAGAGTACCTCAATGCAAGTGACTTGTAAAGAGTCAAGTGTGAAGATCTCTCCTCTCTGCCTCTTTGTCTCCCACAGAGATTGTGAACTCTCTCTCAATGCAGTGTATCCAGCAATGCCAGAGGAACTCTGTATTCTGATGGGGAATCAGAGCACTATCTGGGGTTGTGACACTTCTATGTTGATGCCAAAGAAACTTGAAATATATGCCGATTGTTGCTCTCTTATCCCTATTAATATCCTCAATACGTCTCTCTCTACGATCTGTACACAAACACTTGTAACAAGCGGCTTTCCCTTCAAAGGTAAACAATGTCACGAGCGAGACACTTTTCTATAAAACTCGCTTAACAATACTCTGAATAGACAGCAAGCGTCCTCAGAAACGCTGTCAAAACACTGACAGAAGAATTCTTGCTGAAAACATCTATTTAAATAAATAGCTAGTTTCATAGATCAAACAAACTTGCCACAACTCTCTCTCTCTTTTCTCCGTCTCGCTTAAATCCATGGCTCTTCCCTTATATAGGCTCTTAATCCACCAATCATAATACACCAACCAGTTACAGGGGTTGGTCCATAACTTTTACAATCAAAACAAATAATGTTTGTTACCCATTAGGGATGTTAATTTTAACCATTAACCGACCTATACGAATTTTGACTGATTAATACAATCAGTTAAACGGTTTAAAAAGTCATTTTATTATTTATTTATTTCATTATTTTACCTAATTATTTTAAAAGGTTTGCTGCATTGTTAAAATACGTCACTCATAGCCTATATATAATAAAAAAAATAAATAAAAGTCGCATTTTGTTGGCCACATTCACACAGCAGCAGAATACAGTTGTCAGTCCTGTAGGCAGGCTTCTTGAGTCCTAATACAGGGAGTGACAACCGCATTCTGTAACAGAACTCCCCTGTAAATTTTCAATACTTTCAACTGCATTCTCGGAACACACTCTCTGTGTGAACGAAACAGGACTGGACAACTAGTGTCTGTCACGTCATATACTGCTAAAGAGACTGCTCTGCTGCCCAAACGCGCATCTGCCATGTGTTACGTTTTTATGTTTTGGGTAACTTATAGTGATGGAGAAATTAGCTGCATGTCGTCTGAAAGTTTTATTAGATTTTGTCAGTTTTCCACCAGAACTGCTCCTGCCAGTTTTGTGTTCTGTGAGCGCTTCAAATGCTCCACTCTCCACCCAAATTTATAAGCTGCTGTCAGTTAGTGAAGATTTGATGAAAGACCTTGTCCCTCTATTGGACTCCTGTCATGTCAGAAAGTGATACGACTTTTAGTTTTATGGATGTTGTCATCTTTGATGTTAATTGGGTGACTGTTGCTATGGTTACTGGTAAGGGATACAGGCTTGATTCCCATTGCACATTCATACAGAACTAACTTACTTTCTTTTGTTTTCTTGATTTATTATTTAGGTAAAATAGCTATATATTTCTCGGATTGTCCTTTTTCTCTGGTCGCAAAAGTGCTGCAGGCATATGATATGAAATGGATATGATCATGTGAATCTTCTGTTGTTTGCTAGTTTTTGCACATGTACAATGAGTCTCCAGAAAACAAATATTACTGTTTTTATCTGATCACAGGCGCTTATCCTTTCTAATTGAATTAGTTTCCTTTCTAATTGAATTAACAGTTAATAATCGGTCAATGAGCATCTTTTGTCTGTTATGAGAAATAACCAAAATTAACATCCCTATTGCCCATATTTGCATATTCTATGTTATAAATATAGGTGAATACTCTTAAAAATAAACACAGTATCAAACTTAAACATGAAGGTTTATAATTAAATATACACAGAGCTTATTCCCAAAATCAATAATATAAATTATTTTTATTAATTTAATTAATTTTAAATATTAAATTTAAATAATAATTTCTCTTAAGCCACCCTAAAAGACAAGTGTTTCATTAAGTGATTGATTGTATGTTTTAAAATGTCTGTCAGTTAATTTGTATTGTAAATTTTATTTATTTATTTTTTTTTTTACATTTTATTGGCTTGTATGTTCATTTTTTTTTAAGATTGACTTTAAACTTGTACAGACAAGGTTGTTTAGGTAATTTTACTGCACTAGTGTCACATACTACTTTACTACTGGCTTTACTTCCGAAACAGTGTTTAATTTTTACATCAGTTCAGTACCATAGACTTCCATTGTTACCACATTACTTTAAAAATAATTTATTTTTGTTTTTACAGACTGAACCTGACAATAGAGCCTTCGGTTTAATTGAACTGCAGTTTATTTTAAAGCATTACACACATCAAAATGCTTCTATACATCGGGGGGCAGTGTTGGCTTACAATTGCCTTTAGTCCCTCACTCAACCATCGTGATTGATATTCCTTGCCAATCTCGTTCTTTCTTAACAGGGCTGGTGCAGTTGGATGAGGGCAGAAAGATAGTGTTTGCTCCAGGCCAGTCTATTCCCCTGACAATTGTCAAATCGGATGGAGGCTACACTTACGATACCTCCGATCTAGCTGCCATCAAAAACAGGCTATTTGATGAGAAAGCTGACATCGTCATCTATGTGACTGACAGTGGCCAGGTGGGTTGGTGAAATCTTCAACAGACCCCAGAACACAAACTTTCACAGAGTTACCTGATATGACACATGCAGCAGGGGTGAAGTGCACTGAGCAAGATAAAAACACACCCTAGAATTAAAACATCTATACATTTCTAAATGTTTGCAATAGATATTCCCCAAATATTTATTTGGCCTGTTGATGCCTGTCAACACAGTTTACAATCCCGATCTGTTAACACAAGAAGACATACTCAATATTCCATGGCTAAAATTGAATTTGGATTTATGATAAAGATCTTGATTCAAACTGCAGTAACATTTTGTTTATTCTGAGAACTTTGTGTGTTGATGATCAGACGACAACATTTTTCTGTGTGTTCTTTTTTTTTTTTTTTTTTTCTTTGTCATTGTCTGTGATTTAAAACAGGCAATGCACTTCCAAGTGGTCTTTGCTGCTGCTCAACTGATAGGCTGGTATGACCCTAAGATCATACGGGTAGAACATGCAGGTTTTGGTGTGGTGCTTGGGGAGGACAAGTAAGTGAATTCTGGAAATCTCATTTGTCCTATTTTCACCATGGTGACCCATAAGGATGTAAAAGCTAGGTCAGATTAGATATTTAGATATATATTATAATTCAATCGGTGCTCAGAAACATTTCTTCTTATCAGTGTTGAAAATAGTTGTTTCTGTGCTGATTTTTGTGGAAATGGTTTGGATCCCCCCAGGATTAATGAATTTTTCTGCTTTGAAAATATTGTAATGAATAATGATTTATATGTATTTATATAAAATCTCCCTCCCAGGAAAAAGTTTAAGACTCGTTCAGGGGACACAGTTCGTCTAATGGACCTCCTTGAGGAGGGTCTGAAAAGATCCATGGACAAACTAAAGGAGAAGGGGAGAGATAAGGTGAGCCCTTTAAACTCTGACAAAATTAGCACTTATCATCAGGGCTCTGAACCAGTTCAAGGAACGAAAAACAAAAACAAATGACATTGAACAGGAACAAAAACGAAAACAAAATCAATTTTAATCGTTCTGAACAGAAACGGAAACAGAAATTCCAAATTAACCGGTTAATAATGGTATTTTTATCGTTCTCTTTATTATGTCAATTTGGCAGACCAAAAACATGAATTTAAATTGTGTGCGCAAATGCGACAGTGACGCATACAACATGAAATGCCCGCAAAGCAGAGCCCTTTCTGATGTGACGAACTTGAGGTTACCAAGTACCTGGCTTGTGTTGTTGTTTTATAATGTTACGCTGCTTTCACACTGCACGCGTCAGCAGGGCGTAAGCGGTGCATATCCAGAGCAGGAGCAGCGCGTACCGAAGCAGCTGAACCAGTAAGCTATAGACAAGCATCTTATTTCTGTTGTATTTTCCAGCGTTCTTCTCTGAGCACTGTGTGCCATTTGCTTTGATTTATGTCATTGCCAACATACTTTATGCGTCGACCTTATAGTTTACACAATAAACTTGAGCAAAGTTTTCAATATGTGTGTATATGAAAAAATAGCAGAGCCTGTCAGGGAAAATTGTCTGACCCTTTTCACATTTTGTATAAGAAATACTACATTTTGATATGCAACAGAAGGCTTTCATGCTGATGCTAGATTGGTTAAACTTCGAGATCCAAAATTTCGGAAAGACTACCAACAATAAAGTGTATTTTGATTGAATAATTGAATTGAAAAACTCGTCTTAAAGCTAACAAATGCCTCTAGTTTTATTCATTTAACAGACCTTTGAGGTTTGGGCAAAAACTCGTATAAATTGAATGTTTTTGTGCATTTTATATATTTCATATTAGAATGTCTTTATTGTCACTGTACACATATACAATGTACATTATATACATGTACGTGAGTTTAAGATTTAATGCTGCTGTTCTTTCTCTAATGTAGCGTCTAGTCAGCAAATTAGTTACTTTAAATTGACATGGAATATACTGGTGTTTTTAACATGCATCTGAAATGTCACAACTACTAAATGAGATTATTTCATATGGTGAGTATGAAACACGAAACACATCAATTACACGATTTTAAACGATTTCATGTGTTTTCATTGTAATTGGGTCAGTTTTGATCAAGAACAATGCAGTGTCACTTTCATTCCGCATATAAGCGGCGCAGCAAAAATAGACTCGGCACTGAAATGATCGCAGAACTGCCGCTCCTGCTCTGCTCCTGGTACGGGCTGCCGCGCCGCTCCTGCGTGCTGTGTGAAAACTCTCATCTGTTAAAATGGGCGCCGAAAAAAATATTCGCTGACGCGTGCAGTGTGAAACCGGCATTAATGCATTACGTTTTCTTTTACTTTTATGCATTAAATGTAAAATCATAACTATCTGGAGAGTTCTGTTTTGTTTGAGTGAAAATAACCTATAATAGGCTATTATGCATATTAGGTAAGGAATAAGTCAACAGGTTTTTAATCGCAGATTAAGCTGTGTGGTCAGGATGTTAAATGGATGGTCTTGAAGGGGCTTATTTTGCTATAGTATTATCAAAAAAGAAATTTTTTTTTAAAAAATTATTAGCGCATTTGTAACGAGTTTCCAGGTGAACTCGTTTACTTTCGGTTTTAAAGACAAGAAGTTCAAATGACACAAACACGGAATTTGGTTTAATCATTTGTAAACATAATGCCAAACATGTTATTAAAAGGGACACACTAACTATCTATCTATCTATCTGTGTAATAAAATAACGTTAGTAACTAGTATTTTTTTCTAGAAAACCGTTTTCGGAACGTATTGTTTGCAAGGACAGAAACGTTATATCGATTCTGCTCGGAGTGAACTGAATGGATTTTTTTTTTTTTTCATTTTTAAGCCCTGCTTATCATGTCACCCTGAAAGCCTCTACAACCCCCTTTGCATGTTTGAGTACACTGTTCAGAAGAGATCAATAGATCTCAAATGTAACCAGGGGCCAGCTGTACCAATTACTGCTTTGCTTTCAGAAATGAAGAACCTTCTAATGCCTAATGCACTTGAGTACTCTCTCACACAAAGTGCAGAAAGTTTCTGATAGGTGTTAAGCACCAATTGGTCTGTCCATGGCTGCTTCAAATCGAACACAAAACTCATCTCACAGCCGGTCTGTTTTGACACACACTATGTTTACAGTGCTGATTAACAGATGTCACAGCAGCTGGGTTATTAGGTTGTTTTGGCTGCTATTACTTTAAGAGCTGCCGCTGCTGAATGTGACATGGATCTGACATGCATTGTATTTTCTCTTTACTCTCTTTACCTTTTCTGACCCACTTCACGACTTAGTCTCTACTAATGAACTGACGGGTTGAATCGTTGTGTGTTTGACAGCGTTAATTTCATTAGCGATGTAGGTTCATGTAGGTTGGATACAACTGTATCATAGCCTATTGATCTATTCTGAGGGACATAAGCTAACGTATACTATCTGCAAGTCTTATAAAACATAAAAAAATGTCAATATGTGGTATTAAGACAAGATCAGGTATATGGATAAATTTGACGATCCAAGAGAGAACTCAGTTAAGTCTCACACAGCGTGATTAACTTACTCTTGAACAGAGAATTACACACAAAATTGTTTTAAAATTGTCAGTGTTGACAAGAATTCACTTAAATCGAGTCGATTACCTATTAAGTGAATTTAAACAGTGGGGATCATGTATCATTACATTGCATTCATTGCATCCATGTGAATTTGGTTTTAAATGGATAGCAGCCTAATTTAGTTGCTATTGTCCAAGTCATTTATATTAATCAAGCACCAAAGGTAAAATCACTCGCTTTTCTTGACTGAATCACTACTTGGTCCTAAAGATTGATGTAAATGTATTTATAGAAATTAATATGTCTGCTTAAAAGGATGAATAATATGGCAAACAAGTTGTTATAAAGAATGCAAAAATAGCCTATATAACCATCCGTATGTCATTGAAAAGAAGACCATGTTCTTGTCCTTAATGAGAAGTGGTCCTGTTTAATTTTAACATAATGTCATGTTGTGTGTCAATGCAGTTAAACCAGTGACTATCATGATAAAACCTTAATGTCAAACATAATGAGTTTGGAAATTTCAGAGAAATGCTTAATAAACGCCTTGCACTGTAAACCCATTCGATTTAGCGCTAAACACAAACAAACATGCACATTGTTTTTGTGCTTTGATATGAAATAATATAGGCTACAGCACACACTGGTGCCTTTTTGAAGGGCACACACTACAAGCACAGTACTGTTTTCACACTTGTTAAGGCCCTGATATACTTCAAACAAAATCAAAGAATGAACTGAAATGGCATCATTTCAGGCCAAAATTAAGTTCGTTTTGTGTTTGTTTGGCACTTTTTGGGGAGTTCATTTTGACTTCTAAACACCTTAGAACTGCCATTGAGCTCCGTGGAAGTTACACAGTGTTCTTTGACATGGTATTTAGTTTTCATTCAGCCGATGTCAGGCAAGGGAGCCACATCTTCAAGTCACTATATATATATATATATATATATATTATGCAAAGTTATGCAAAAAGTGACGTAGAGCAACATCAAATGTAAATTTTCCAAAGCCATAAAAAGAATGAAAGGAAAGAGTAAAGATTTAAGGTAGCAAGTACAAAATACATGCTGAGGTAAAGCTGAAGTGCATATCTGAATTGTCTCCTTATTTAATTCAGTCCTAAAAATGTTCTATGTCTAAATAAATGCACTTCTTTTTAAGAGAAAAAAAGTGGTAGTCACTATCTTTAGCTCCACCTTCTGTTAATTATGTTAAATATTTTAACACATTAAACTGAAAAAAATAATCAACGAATGCACTAATTTTGACAGCATTATTAAAATACAAGAAATAGTAAGCAGTTAAATAAAGAAACAAATAAATAAATGACAAACAATAGCACAATCAAAAACATTTACAATAGACAAATTTAATTAACTACTTTTTTATTATTTATTTTGTCTTTTTGCAAAACATTCTGTTGCAGCTAAATAACTTAATAAAAAAATCAGCAGCCTAAATAACACTTGCCTATGCTTTTAACAAAATATCAAATAAAAGAACAACAACTTGACTTATTTTTTTTATATTCTAGTGTTAAATTCAAGTAAACAGTTCATATTAAAATAAGAAAAAAATAAAATAAAATTTAGCAAAAGCAGAAATAATTGCAACTGAACCAAATTTCATGTATAGAAACTGTAATTAAAAGTTTAAAAGTACTGCATACTTTTCTGTTCATAAATATAAGGAAAGGAAAGGATGTGACATGTGGCCAGGTATGGTTGCCCATACTAGGAAAACACACACTGCGGCGCCCGGGGAGCAGTTGGGGGAACGGTGCCTTGCTCAAAGGTCTCACCTCAGTCGTGGTATTGTAGGTGGAGAGAGCGCTGGTTATTCACTAACCCCACCCACAATCCCTGCCGGACCTGGGACTCGAACCGGCGACCTTTGGGTTACAAGCCCAACTCCCTATCCATTAGGCCACGACTGCCCCCAAAAATAGGTTACTGGAAAATATTAATGATATTCAGTCAAGATCAAAAGATTTTCTCTGATTAAAATGAATGAAAATAATGATTAACATTAGTGCTTTTATTAGACTGCTGTCTCTTTAACACCGAATGCACTCAAATTTAAAAATACTGTACATGTGTCATTTTCTTTCTGATCGTTTTTTGTTTACTTGTCACTTGTTACTTTTCATGTCCAGCTTGGAACATTTTGTGCAGTGCAACAATTGGAGAACAGACACAGATCAGGAACACGGACTAAGACCGCTGATCTCTGTATTTGCTTTTGCGCTTCAGATTTGTACGCTGCACGCAAACAGGGTACATGTTCTTTCCCTTCCTGCAATTAAATCTTTTTAAAATCACATAAAAATATGGATCACATTCAAAATGCACGGATCTTATCAAATGCGTAAATACTGAAATTTGGACTCTAAAATGGATGCTGTTTCTTTAAGACCTCATGCATGGATGTTTTACATGTGTTTTGCTTCTCAACAGTTTATATTCATTTAAAAGTACATATATGACCATGTTTAATTGTAACTTATAACCAACTGTGTTTATGTGAACACTCGCCATGACGGGCATTTTGACATAATTTTCTGTGTATTTGGCCATTTACACACAGACACCTAATTTAATTCTGTAGCCTCATTGTGTTTCAGCTTTGTGTATTTACTTTGGGTGTGGGCGCACCGAAAATGGTCTATAAGAGAGTGTGCGAGTACTGTATTGAGTTCTCTTTCACTTTAAGGGTGCTTTCACACTAGCATTTTACCTCCTTCTCCTGCACCGCCATTACTAAGCAACGTGGTAAACAGGTGCTGGCTTGATGACTCAAATGAGCCACGGTTAAGATCCAAATCAAATAATATGAACACAGTCCAGCAGGGGCAGCCCACTACAGCAGAATGAATGTAGTGGACACTGCATTTACCTCTATTAAATTTCATAGGTGAAGTAATCATTTCAGTAGTATGTATATACATATATATTTTTTTACCTGCAAAATTGTGCTTGTCTTAAGATTACCTAATATTTTCGTCAAGTAATCAGTACATGCTTTGTGACTTGTTTTTGTAAGGGTGTCAAAATGTCTTGCCTGCTTTAACCTCGCAACTTTTTGAAACTGTATGTTGCAGGTTCTCACCCCGGAGGAGCTGGTGAAGGCTCAGCGTGCTGTGGCTTTTGGATGCATTAAATATGCAGACCTTTCACACAATCGCATCAATGACTATGTTTTTTCCTTCGACAAGATGCTGGATGACAGGGGAAACACTGCGGCCTATCTTCTCTATGCCTTTACACGCATAAGGTAAACCATTAAGGTGATAGATATCTTCATCCACATCAAATAAACCCTGGTGAGTGTAGATCAACAAGTCGCATTGGTCTTCTCAAAAAAACATTACTTTTAAATACTTTTTATATTATTTATTTGCTTGTGAAACAAGTTTAAATGTAGAAACTATTGTACTTTTTACATTTAAACTGTAAAATGTGTTATATTAAGAACTTAAGTAGAAGATTAAAGGCAAATGTTGACAATTTGCTAAGATTAATCCCTTGTTTTATGTAAAACGGTTTCTTCACTGTAAATCTAAATAATTTCATGCAAAGGAAACATGAACATGCTGTCTGTCACCTAAACGAGTCGCATTGTTCTTTTAAAAAAATATTACTTTTAAATGCTATTTTATTTATTTGCTTCTAAAATGCTTGTTAAATGAGTCTAAATGTAGGAACTATTGTACACGTTTAAACGGTAAAATTTTATATTAAGGACTTAAGAAGGCTATTTAACGAAAATTAAGGCAATTACCAACAATTTGCTATGTAAGATTGTAAGAATCCAACGGGGTATTGTTTATTGCATTTAATTTACCTTATTTAATTTATTTTAATTAGCTCTTTGTTTTATCTAGTTAAATGAATCTCAAAGATTCTCACGGATGTGTATTTAAATTTTCCTAATTTAAATAGGGAATACACTCTATTGAGCCACCCTTCGATCGTTTGGCACAATTTAGTGTATTTTGTCAGTTTTGCATTTAATTCGTGATCAGCAAATCAATACCAAACTGAACTTCAGTTTTCTTCCTGTCTGAGAGATAGCGTTTGATCTGAGCAATGTTTGACTTTACAAAACACAATACACAAGACAACAATTCTCAATTGAATTGTTCATTCAACAATGAAACACAATTTACGGAAAAATTCTACTATACATGACAAACCTAGGATTACGTAAACACACAACACACTATTCTGATGATGAAAAGTAATGATTCACTAATGTCCAAAATACCTGCTACTAGTTCTAGAACCACAACCAGAGAGAATTCACAAGGTTTAGCTTTCTTTAAGTTTTAGTTACACCGTCAGCAAGAAAGGAAATATTTTGTGTTACTGCTCTGAGCTGATCAGCTGATGCATTTGTCTTTCGTGATTTTCTGCACTCTGTTTGGCTAGTTGGCATTCTGATATCCAGGGTGCCATCAACTATTACAGAAAACTGAACAAGGGCTGGAGACTTAATCTCACTTGCAATCCCTCGGATTATTGTATTGGCCATAATGTTCAGGATTTCATTCTGCGATTTAGGGCTTACATATGCAGTGGCACAATCTGTTAACCATTTCAATAAAACTGGACCATTCTCTTCTGCCCTAAGTTTTATGAACTGATGCAGATTCCCACTTTCTTCAGTATGGCCTCTTAAAAATTTTCCTTGCCTTGCCACATGCCGCACAGAGCTAACAATTTTCCTCAAGCAATGTATTGCCACACCCTGCTGTTTACACCATGCACTAGATAACTGTCACTGCACATCAGCCAAATCCAATCAGCGCCCAGTCACATAATGTTGGTGGGCTTGAGAGGTCTAGTGTGCTGTAAATTTTTCAATGGCTTTCTTCCAATTTCTAAAGTCTGTACTAACTAAAGCAGCATCAGGTCTACGACCTAAAGAGTTCTGGTTTGAAACACCTTTGCTGCAGTAAAAACAGAAGACCCCTTTCACTGATGGACTGTAACGTAGCCATGGAAAGTCTTGATACCATTTCTCTTGAAATGTCAAAGACTTATTTTAAAAGTATTTGTTTTTCGATGCACTTGGGAGGTGGTTGGTATGGCTTTGTGCAGGCACTGAAAACTAAACTAAAAACTGTGCTTCCTGTGCTGGTGCTGGCAATATCATCTCTTTGTTCTGCTGTCTCCGGCTCCCTCCCTTTCTGGTTCTGAATCTGCCCCATCCTCTACTCTCACTGTCTCAGACTGACTCCTGAAGCAGAAAAAATGCAAGAAAAGATGTTTTCCGTACTTATAATAAATAACTTGTTTACATTACACTTGTTAAATTGAAAGATCCTACTGTAAATCGGTGAGCCTGTGATGTTCATTTCCTGAACAGCCACAACTCCGAAAACATTACGGAGAACATTTTATATTCACCCAATATAAAAAAAACTGCCATTAACCCTTCAATAAAAGCACCACACTTACCTGACATTGATCATCTGATTGACCCTGTTCTACCTGTCCCTCAATTTCTGCCTCCTTTGCCTGTGATTGATATTGTGATATCTACTTACACAATTATTTTAGGTATACATACATATATTTTTCACAATACGTAATTAATACTTCTTAATTAATTCTTTTGCAGTTAATATGTCTTTTCTATTCCACCTATACTCTACTAACCACATGAGCATTTCGCTGCCCAGTGGTCATTCCTTAACTTTGCTAATTCTATTATTACATTAGTGCTGCATCCTTCTCATGTGCTTGCAATAATTTTTAAATTTTAGTCTGAGTTCAATCTCTTTCTAGGCTCATTTTATCTGGAAAAAGAAAATGCCTAATAATTCAGCACACCTGAATGTAAGGAGTTTCTGACTTTCACCCTTCCCGGACAATTATATATTACTTATATATGATTAAATACAAAGCCAATAGTAGTTATTAAGGTTGACATGGTTTGGGATTGGTAAAATGCTCTTGTAAAAAAATATGATCAGAACACTTAATTTCTAGCGATTTATCATCGATTTGATTACAGAGACCGTCTCTGCATTTAATACAAATTGAGTGTTAGTCTTGTCATTATACATCACTATTACTCTATTCTCCTATTTGATACTGTTCAGTGCTTTGACACCATCTGCATTGTTAAATGCAGTGTATAAATAAAAGTTATTTGATTTGATAATTAAATAAAAACAGTTAAGTGATGATATGGCCTATAGTAAGCACAGTAACTTTAAAAGCTCTTAAATACTAAAACTGAGAAAAAAAATACACATAACTAAAACAATGAATGCAAAAAATTGAAAAAGAAAAAAAAATGCAACTAGCAGGAAGAAAATATAGAAGAAATAATTGAATTGCTTAATACTAACATTTCATATTCAAGATTTGCTGTCACTAATAACAATTTGATCTTCAACTGAACAATGTGTCTAGTTTGACCATGCGGAGATGAGATTCATAATATGTACAATAATACCCATTCTTCCATATCTTTCCAGGTCTATAGCTAGACTGGCTAACATCCAGGAGGCCACCTTGCGCACAGCAGCTGAGACCACAGAGGTCCTACTGGACCATGAGAAAGAGTGGAAACTGGGCAAGTGCATCCTGCGCTTCCCTGAGATTCTGCAAAAGATCACAGATGACCTGTTGCTTCACACATTGTGTGACTACATCTATGAGCTGGCCACTACATTCACAGAGTTCTATGATAGCTGTTACTGTGTGGAGAAGGACCGGCAGACAGGTGGGTCCCTCTAATGAAGAAAGAAAAACATGCTCCATATCCAAAATTCTAATGGTTATGAGGTCTGCCAACCTGTACACATTGTGTCCTCAAAGTAAGCAAGTACAATTTGTTGCTCTAAACTAGGGCTGTAGCTATTGAATATTAAATAGTTATTTAAAGAAAATAAACAGCTAATTTGTTTCCTTAAAAAAA
The DNA here is from genome assembly GCA_032357445.1 of Enteromius radiatus. NCBI lineage: Eukaryota > Metazoa > Chordata > Actinopteri > Cypriniformes > Cyprinidae > Enteromius > Enteromius radiatus. Next base: position 231 of record JAUCMS010000208.1, on the reverse strand, counting down.
AAAAAAAACATAACAAAAAGGTAAACATTACAACCTACTTTAAATGTAATTTCACATTACTTTAAAAAAACAGGTACAAGGGCCCTCCCCTAATGGCGCTTTTTCACTACACAGTACCAGCTCGTCTCGGCTCGAGTCTGTTTGGTTTTCCACCGTGTAAAAGTTGTACCTGTACCAGCTTCCAGGTACTTTTTTTCGTACCACCTCCGGCGAGGTTCCAAGCGAGCTGAG
>JAUCMS010000207.1:0-14646 GCA_032357445.1 Enteromius radiatus | reverse complement strand
TACAAATATATTATGTAAAGAAAAACTTTTATTTTGGATGCGATTAATCGCGATTAATCGTTGCCCAGCACTAGTTATTTTTTTAATAATTATAATAAATTTAATTATTTATAGGAAAATATTTTTCACAAATATTTAAGAAATATTTATCATGATTTTACAGAACTATTTGCAGTTAGGTTTCTTGGTCACCAAATTATCATATTAGAATGCTTTCTGAAGGATCATGTTTTTTTCTGTGAAATACTTAATAAGAAAACTAAATCTAACTAAATCATAGTAAAAAATAATCATGTTTTTACAAAATAAATGATTTAAATTGAATATTTTTTAAACATGATTCATTTTAATTTACAGTGTATGCATTAAATTTATTTTTTTATCATTAAAACATAAAAATAGTGGACCTGGACCTGTTTTTGTGAAAGTCTCCCATTAAAACATAATTGTTGTTTTTCAGTAGTTGTTATGAAGTGTACATTTCAAACATTGACTCATAATGCATGAATACAAACATAATGTTTTTAGTGCTTTTCAATACCACCATCTCATCTGTTGTTGTTTCGGCTTGCTCTATGGCTCTGTTGAACAGCATGCCTCTTTAGCTCCACTGCAATTCAGTCCTGTGCTCCTGCAGATAAGAGTACATCACAAGTCATGTGGGTGGGCCAAAGAGTCTTGGGGGGGGTCGTTGCTGCATATGTGTGTGCTTCTGTACCTAACAGTTTGTAATGTGCAGCAGAAGATGTTTCTAGATGACTAACATGGTGCTCTTCAGGGCTATTGTGTTGGAGGTGTCTGTCGGTGTGAGGGATCTGAATGGGGGGCCGCTCGCCTTTTCAAATCTCTCAATCTCTTCAACGTGGGTGCGTGGGCGAGAAAAGGAGAGAGAGAGAGAGAATAGAGGTATTGAGGTAGAGAAACTCCATGCTGAAACATCAGCGAGATGACCAAGGCCGACACAGAGATTGTGCTTTTGGGTTGAAAGAGAGACGCTGCTATCAGGAATGAATTGATCTAAAGTGCCAGTCAACTCATCGGCTGCTCTTTTTGAGCTACTGACAGCATTCATCTAGCTGTGTTAGAGGAACACACATGAACTAGATATAGTCGGTTATTTGATGTTCTTACAAAAGCTTAGTTAGAGGTCCAGCTCAGTCCCACAAACGCTCTTGTGTGCTTCCAAGCTCATTGAAGACCAGTTTCGTGCGGAATGAAAAGCCTAATTCTCATTTTTCACATCATTTATACTGATTCGCTTGATATGTACATACTGTACATAGTTAGTCTGTAATCATTCTTTCATTAATATGATTGATGCATTAAAGGGTGCATTAAATTAATCAAAAATAGCAGTAAAGACATTGATAATGTTACAAATAATTGCTATTGCAAATAAACGCTCTATTCATCAAAAAATCCTGCAATAATATATATCATGATTCTGATGATTCTACCTTCTGAAGGATAATGTGACACTGAAAAATTAATTAATGGCTGTTGAAAATTCAGCCATCACAGGAATAAATTTCATTTTTATTTTCACAATATTTCTGTTTTTGTGGAATTTTGGGTCAAATAAATGCAGCCTTGTTGAGACTTCTTACCGACCACAAACTTTTTTGTTATTGATTTTGTTATAGTGCCCCCTATCTTCTGCATTAATAATTAGCATTTTTAAAAGGCATTAGAGCCAGAAAAATATATATCAGTGTTTTTTAAGCCTATTTCTGCATCTTGATATGTGTGTATTTGTTCTTAAATTTCTTGCTTTTTTTAACCTTTATTTAACAAGGGTAACCCTTAAAACAATTACAAGTCATAGAATCATCTTCCATTTTCAAATGTTCCAAAGACAATATGTTCTGAATTTTGTAATTTCTATTTTGAATGAAGAAGATTCCAGTCAGATGGAGCTGCATGCATAAAGGCCTTTTTTACCCGATAAAGACCAAACAAAAAAAAAAAGAGAGAGTATAAACATTTAGAGAAAGATGGAAATATTTCTCAGCATTTTTCTGTTGAATAAGACAACAGAGATCAAAGCAACACCCCCAAGATAGCTTTTTAAATAATTAAATACCAGTGCATTTTTCTTTTAATGGCCAAAGCATGCCAAGCTACTTAAAAACAGTTGTTTGAGTGTGTTTTTTTTTTTTCAAACAAAAAAAATGAAAACATTTCCAGTTTTCACTACATAATATAGAATATTTAATTATTTTACATTTTTATGATTCAATATTAAAATATTACAGCCATACTGTAAGCAAAAATGGTTACATGCATTTATATTTTTACTAAAACATTTTATCACCTCCAATAACCCTTAAAAAAAATGATGGTACAAATGAGTGATATTGAACCAGTCCCTTTAAACAGAAAGACTGAACTGATTCACAGCAATAAATTGAACACTTCATGATTTTTGATACTGAACTTTAATTCAGAAACACTTTTTTAAACATAGGACAAGGAAGAACCAGAAAACATCCTTAGGAAACCTGTCAAATAGTTTCCCCATGCCTTCACCACCGATGCCTTGCGAGGTTGAAGCTGGTTGCCAGGTGATGTAAGTGTGTGTGCAGCAGTACTACTGATGCTCTTTTTCTCTCTCCAGGGTGTTGACGTCATTGTGAACGCTAGCAGCATGGACGACATCGACCCCTTAGCCATCGGACAGAGGCTGACCAATGGGACGGCTCCAGTGGCCAGTCCAGTGCTTAGCCGCCTGCGAATGAGAGACGAGGAGAACGCAGAGCACGTTGTGCGTGATTGGTGACAGGAGGACTGCTTAAGGGTTGAGAGAGGGGCCGGTGGTGTGTGTGTGTGTGGGCTTGTTAACAGGCATACGGACGCTACTGGAAAGAGGTCAAATCAAGTTGTCTGTGAATGGCCCTCTAATAGTGTGATGTCTGACACAAGGGCACAGCCTTGTTGCTGTTTTTAGAGGAAAGAGCTCTTAGAGCTGCATTGTTGATACAGAGGAACTGAAACAATGATTGTTTCTGTTCTATGCGAAACACTGAGTTGATTCACACACTTTTAAAATAACCAGGATCCTTCCGGCTGTTTTGCTCACTTATCTGAATGACGTAAGCCCTAAAATTTTGTATTAGTGGATCGTATCGTAGCATAATCTCAAAGCAGACAGTGGTAGCAATTTACAATAAAGTCCAATTATTAGCATTAGCAAATATGATTTCATTATTAAAATTAACAATAACTAAGATAATGATAATAAATGCTGCAGATTACAGTTAGATTAACACAGTATTGTTCATTATTTGTTCATTTTTACTAGTGTAGTCAAATTAAAACAATAGCATAAAGTGTTACCTTTGTGTGTGTGTGTGTGTGTGTGTGCTTTCTAGCTGATTTTATGTTTGGAGAAGAAATAAACTGTCCCCATGGTGTCTCCGATAGATCAACATCTCTTTCCTTAGTTAGCTATCCAATTGAAATAGCCAGTACTCACACTTCCCCTTTCCTCTTGATCGCAGGGCACCACCTACCAAAAAACAAATGCAGAGATCGAGATGAAGAAAATCAATCGAGAGGAGTTCTGGGAACAAGCCAAGGTAGCCATCCGATTTCTTTAGGTTTCTGCTGCAAAGATGCTTGATCTGAGACCCTTCAGGACCCTTCAGACCCTTTGTTACTGTAAACTAGTTCTAGCACACAATATGATGGCTTAGATGACTAGTCTCTTTGTTTTAAGATTAAGAGGAAGTAGTTCTGTCAGATTTGTGTTATACCGTTAAGTAGAATACTTTCTGCTTTCTTGTAGCTCAATAAAATTGTACTAACTGGGTGCTAACATAATGTCTCAGGGGGTTTATTAAATCTTTCTTGGGGCGTCTTGGAAACTTTTTACCATACCGACTACTACAATCTAATTGTGAAAATCTTATTTTAAATACATTGCTCTATTTGAAAACAGTAATATAAAAAGGAAATATTTACTGAATGGAAAATATAGGACCCTGGACCACAAAACTAGTCATGAGTAGCACAGGCTTATTGTTAGCAATAGCCAAAAATACATTGTATGAGTCAAAATTAATAGATTTTTCTTTTATGCCAAAAATCATTAGGATATATAGATTAAATAAATTTTTGATTAGTAAATGCATTGCTAAAAAGGCAAGTTTCTCAGTATTTCGATTTTTTTGCACCCCAGATTCCAGATTTTCAAAAATGGTATCTCGGCCAAATATTGTCTAATCCTAACAAACCATACTTCAATGAAAAATAGATGATGTATATATCTCAAATGTAAAAAAAATATTACACTTATGGCTGTTATTGTCACCACTAATAACAATAAGGTGGCACAATAATGTTTTGTAAGAGGTACATACATCTTTGCCGTTGTAGATAAATTTGAGACAAGGAAAAACATACTATTTTTTTTGTGTATCATTTTATTATAACATATTTGAATATTTACTAATAAATTTTAAATATAACTTAATAAAGGATCATTTAGGATACATAAAATACTAGCTGTTAAGTTGTTAAGCTTAGCTGTAAGTAATAAAGAAAGAATCTTATTTATACATAAAAAATATTTTCACTATTTTTTTCAAAAAATAAATAAATAGTTAAAAGCGTGTTGAAAATGACACATTGCTGATTCATAAAAAATCCTAGAATTACTCCAGTTGAAGAAACATTCTACAAATTGCTGTGGAAAAAGGTGAAATGGAGGCTTATTGCACAAAATAGTGTTGTGTGGTATAATCTTTAGATCTATTCATACCTACTGAAATGTGATACCAAATGCATACAATATAAATGAAATGAGGAAAATAATAAGCATAAATGTTATTGTGCTAATCCTATTCTCATTGTAAATTTATTTAAGTGATGTTTTACTGACATGTTCCTTGTTTAAAGCGGGAGGAGGAGTTGAGAAAGGAGGAAGAGAGAAGGAAGACTGCGGAAGAACAGCAGCGCTTTGAAGCAGAGAGGATGGAGCTGGAAAAAAAAGAGCAAGAGGAAAGAGAGAAGCGGTACCGTGAGAGGGAGCGGCAGATCGAGGAACAGAGGTAGGAGTGGTGCCACTGTGGCCAACACTGATGACCCTCATTAATATGTGATTATAATGCTATCTGCGTTTATGTACATGCTTACAGGAAGAAGATGCAAGAGGAGGAAGAGGCCAAAGAGAGGTCAAGGAATCAACCCTTGATTGTAAGAGTGCGTATGCTTTGCATACAGTAAACCAGGTTTGGTGTTTTATGAGATGCTTTATGGCTTGAATCATTTACTGAATGCTTGATGGTTTATGGGTTGTAACCAGAACCAAAAGATGACCTGACTCATGTGTCTTCAGTAATATTGTCTTGTAATAAATGGTTTTAGCAGTAAACAGACTTCAGAGAATTTGCATATAATCTGATTTATTACACTGATCATTTGTAAAGTGAGCAACTGCATGTGAAGTTGTTCACATCAACCTGTTATTTAAAAAAAAAAAAAAAAAGCATTTGCTGCCCCCTGCTGGAAATAAACAAGTGCCTTCATCCACTTCACAGACAGAGCCCAGCTGTGAAGACCCTGCCCTGGACAAAAAGGAAACAGAGGTTGAGGTGGGTTGAAACAGAGTTGTAAAAATTGGTTCATTTCTCAGATAAGTGTTTTCAAAAGAGGAACAAATTCTGACCCTAACAAACTCAAATTTGGGGCAGATTTGTGTTATGATGACAGCTATTCTGCTGGGATTTACATGTGGGTCAGTGGGATTCCTCATGCTATTTCAAGACATTGTGTTTCTGTGCATGTGCAGTCAATAGGATCTTCAGTCTATCTGTCTGTCTGTCTGTATCTTTCATCTTGTTTTGCATATGTTTATAGGAAGCAGCAGCCATCATTGCCCAAAGGCCCAGTAACCCGCGTGAATTCTTCAAGCAGAGAGAGAGGGCCACAGCCAACAGCGTGGACATCTCACCAGTCACCACGCACAGGACCGGTAAGGTCATAGTAAAAGATTGGAGAAGAGAAGGAGGAGGGCATATATGCTAAATCCTAAGCCTTTGTTTGTCCTGCTTCTTGCTCTTCACTTGTCTCTCAATTTGTCATTTAGTGTGAGTTAAACAGCACAGCTCAGGAGAGACCATCTGTCTCAGAATATGCTGGAATTTCTGCTCTGAATCATCATGACAGATTTGTTTGGTTCATAGACAGTTAAATTATGTAGATGGATATACCTTGATATATTTATATAGAAAAAGAGGATCTAAACTTCAAAAATTAATGTAAGACACAATATGAGAATGTTTTCAATTATATATATCAAAGTTAATATTTAAATGTTTACATTTTTGGATAATACAGTGTGTATATATAGAGATACAAATGTTATAATAAGTGTTCATAGGTAATTTGATACTAAGATGCCTCACTGTGGCCAGAATCTAAGCTAAACCTAAACAGTTAGGCAAGGCAGGGAGGCTAGTTAAACCAACTAAAATCAGCTTAAACCACCTTAAACTGGTCATTTTCATCAAAACAAATAGCACAATCTAATAATAATAATACTAATAATAATTTAACATTTCTATGTACATTTCTATGTATTATGCTTAATAGAGTATTAAGCATAATAGCTTAGCAACATTCTAACAACATGCAAACTCTATTGGAATCAATTTGTTAATTGTGCTTTGCCTAAGTCATACAGCTCACTAACTCATGTTATTTCTTATTAAAGTCACTAGTTTAGGACATGTTTTGTTTCAGCCCAGATGTACCTACTGGCAGTTCAGTAAATCAATGATTTCAATTCTTTCTGGACAAAAAAAGCAACTGGAGCTTTTAAACAAGGACTGCTATGACTGTGATAAACCAGCTTAAATCAGCAGAGGATAGTTTAAGTTTCTTTTTCAGCAGGGATTCTGAAGCAAGGATTGCTTTATTGTCAAAAACGTTATATTGGTGCCATTTTCCAACAGACTGAGCTTGATTATGCCATTTCAATTGTTTATTTAAGATCTTAGACTTTTCAGTGTCAAAACTCTTCACTACCTTCTGTTGTTGAAGGGCACAGACACTGAAACAACTGCTGCTTTATGTTCAGAGGGTGTGAGACCATCACACTAACAACTGTTTTCTTACCTCTCTCCTTCTATCTCACTTTTTTTCTTTCCATTTCTTGGTAATTTCTTTTTTTCCTCCGCTCACTCCATCCTTTTGGTTGTCGACACATCTGTTTGGTTTGCGTTTCGAATATTCTATCCATTCCATCTATCCTTCTGACAATCCTGGATCTTATTTAACCTCTACCCAACTGCTGCACATCCATCATTGCTTCTGTTTTGAACTCGTTGCCTCTCTATTTCTCTAATCATTTCTCTTTTATACAAATTTCTTCCCTCTCTCTGTCCCTGGATTTCTTTACTCCTGTCTATCTGGTCTGGTCTTCCTCTGTCACACCTCTGGTCTTCCTCTGTCACACGTGGCTCTATGTGTGTGCGTGGGTGTCTGCGTGTCCCGCACGATGGTCCTGTCTCCCGTTTACCAGGCCGCTTGGACAGTCCATTCTTGAGGCAGCAGCACAGTCCATCCGATTGCAGCCCGCCCCCTTCTCGCACTCCGCCCCATTCACGGCGGCAGCCAGGTCCACCTGGTAGGTACTGGACAGACCTTGCTGAGGGCTACTGCATCAGCATAGGATCACGAAGTCACAAGCCTAGCCTGTAGCCTCCCTCCTCACTGAATTACCGTTTTTCTTTTGGCTTCTCCAGCAACACTGCTCTTCTGAGAGCATTCACTGTGGCTACACTGTACCGGGTGCACCCTGGTCTTCCAGTGTCAGTATGTGCTAGTATCAAAGGGATAGTTAGGCCTGAAATTAAACATCTGTCCCTATTTACTCAACCTTATGTCATTCCAAACCAATGTGACTTAGTTTCTTCTGTGGAACTCAAATGGAGATGTTTTGAAGAATGTTCAAGCCATAAAAAAAATATGTCCTGAAACAACATAAGACTTGAGTAAATAATGACAGAATTAAATTTTTCTGTGAATGAATACATTTGTAATTCAATATGAACTGAAAATTGTCCCACTCTGGAACAGGTTTAGGGTGTCCCGATGAAGACAGAACCATTTTTTAAGCCACTGTGTCCTCAGCTCTTACAGGTCGAACTATATGTCCAATCTCAAGTGACCATCTCCCCTTCTGTATGTCCCATCTCAAGTAACCTTTCATTCTAGCTAACTAGACTACGGCCTTCTCAGTGTCACAATCCATTTCTTCCAATGATTTAAACCATACTGCCATCATCTCTGGGTCCACAGTCCTTATTTGTGTTCTATACTTGTTGTCCGTTGAATTTGTATTTTGCACAGGAAATACTAAGTATGTGTTATTTTGAAGCTATTCCAAGGACGTTTGGAGGACTGAGACAAAGTGATTCTTTTGGTTAGGGAGATCTGGTTGAATCTCACCAATGTTACTCCCCTCATGTCCCCCTTCCTCTCCTCCCATGCTCTTTCTGACGGATAACCGGCGGCCCTGTCTGCGCTTCCTTCCGTCCTGTTGACCTGTGAGTGTATGCCACATTGCACCGCATGTGACTTGTGGTTTCCAAGCCCTGGGGCTTGCGTTCCATGGACCTTGTGTGACTGTGGTATCATTTGTGATCCTTGTGGAGCTGACCTTGTGGTGTGTGTTTGACTGTAAAATTAAACAGCAACACAAGGACAAATGGCACCCACAATTATCAGTGTGTGCTATGAGGACTAAACGTTGGGTCTGTAATAAGACCCAACATCTAAAGTTTATCTGGAATGATACAGTGGATTTTACTTTGAATTGTCACTTGATCTGTACAACTGTTTTCCTGCTGAGTTTTTATGATGGTCATTGTGGTCTCATTAATTGTGCTTGTTATGTCTTGTGAGGTCTTCCTTCAGCTGTAGCTGTATTAAAGTGGCCGTAAATCTCCAACATTTGCATCTCAGTTTTTTGTTGCATTACAAGTTGGTGACTTCCAGTGGAAAAGTTTGTAGCTCAGAGGTTCAAGAGACTTAATTGGGTTTTAAGTATGCTTCATCCATTGTAACTTTGTCTCAGATGTTTCTCCTGTATTTCCTAAATGAGATGATTCTTGAATTCATTTGATAACTATTTATAAGTTTTGTTGAAATTAGACTGGAGTCTTCTTAAAGGGGCCATGAAATGTTTTTTTTTATTATTATTATTTTGATATGTTTCTTGAAGGCCCATGATGAGAAGATGATTTTTCATCACTGTGCCCGGGTGACATAATCCAAAACAAGCCATTTTCTGAGGGTTTTTATTACATAAAGGCTTTTTTTAACTGAGGATGAGGACATTTTAAGTTGTGTTGCAAAATGTATTGAGCATAGAAAGACCTCTTTGATACAGAAGATCAAGAACAATTTGGTTTCTCATATCATGACCCCTTTAATCTCTGCAAATCTGAGCATGATTTGTAATAGCATATGGTAGATCTTCTAAAAACATATGTAAAATTGTATAGATGGTATTAAGAGGGATTATGTGAGATTGTAAAGACTTTCTGTTAAATATTATTGTGCAGGAGAAACAACTGAGATATCAAATTAATCTCAACTGTGGTTGTTCTTCCCATAGGGCTGGTGTGTCATTATTTAGATTATCCTCTAAAATTGCATAGATTTTAGATATCTGCTGTATAATTATATTACATCTTGCTTATACTGATCACATGCCACTTAAAACTCAATTAATTGAATATTTTTTTAACTTGTCAGCTTGCTTTAGCTTGTCATGAGATCGAGAGGTCAACTTTAGTGTTTCTGTATGTATCATTTCATAATGCCATGACACATTGGTGGATGCATATGATTATACATGCTTAAGTGCTGTTTAAGACATTTTTATCAATTAAACATATTTATTGTGCTGTCATTTGTAAGAGTGTATGCATGTTCAGAAAAACTACATGCTTTTGTAAATTTGTGAACTCATTTTCTGCGCTGCACACTGTGTTGTGTCTTCATGGTCATGTTGGCATGTCTGTGTTTTATTGTCATGATCACTGATGAGGGCGCTGGGGACGATGCACTTTTTTCTGACATGTAAACACTGCTTGCTATTGTTTGGCATTGTTAGCAGTCCTTTCAGACTATTTGCAAACTTTGTCATCTGTGTTGTGATTGATATTTTGGCTGGTATGAGTTGTTTGACATTTACTTGAGCCCAGATCAAACGTTTACCTTCTCTTTGATGTCTCAGATGACTCTACTGAAGGAATCCTCGAGCGCAGCATGACCACTGGATGTACTCCCATCCCCAAAATTGCCATTCAGGAGGAAAAAGAGGACTATTTTCGAAAGGAGTTTGGTAAGACCTAAAAAACAAGGGAGCTCTTGTGACTATTTTCTTGTTTGATAATAGTTTTTTCTTGATTAATATTGGGTGGGAGCTGTTGTCTAGAGGTTGGCACATTATGCTTACAGTATGTGGGTTAGGTGAGGTATGCCCCTCACTTATCATTAAAGGGTTAGTTCACCCCAAATGAAAATTCTGTCATTAATCACTCCCCCTCATGCCGTTCCAAAGCCGTAAGATGTTCTTTCATCTTTGGAACATAAATTAAGATATTTTTGATGAAATCGGAGAGCTATCTGACTCCATAGACAGCAACACAACTGAGATGTTCCCAGGTCTAGAAATGTAATACTAGTAAATACATCGGTAAAACAGTCCATGTGGCTCAACTTGTGCACTACGAGAATCCTTTTTTCTTTTTGCACAAAGAATACAAAAATAACATAATTTACTCAACCATTATTCTACCTTAAGTTACTTCTTCTGCCATTTCACGACACATTTGCATGTAATTTGTGTTCTTAAGATGAAGGAAGGTCTTATGGCTTTGGTACGACAGGAGGGTGTGTAACAGAGCCCGACCGATAAAGGATTATGAAGGCCGATACCGATACAAATATGTGTTGGTTTTAATATCCGATAATCCTGCCGTTTAAATCCAATATCTGCAGGGTTTTTTTGCAGTTTTTTTTTAAGAAACGCAAAATAAAACATTAACAGATTTCCCTACCATTAGTTATTTGTAGTTATTTATGAATTTTAATTACTAGCTAATTCCGCTTCACTCTCGGCTTATTGTTAAATAAGCCGAGAGTGAAGCGGAATTAGCTAGTAATTAAACACCATGAACACACTTCACCGATGATGTCACTCGCGGATAACTGGTTCTCTCTGCCCGACTCTGGCTGGATCAGCAGGTTGCAGGAAGTGTTGCGCGTTATACACGAGTGTTACCAACAGGGACGGTGTAGAGTGCCCTCTGGTGGACAAACTATACAACGCCAACACTCATGACATGGTTGAAGGGTGTTTCATCCGTTTTTATTTTATTTTCGAAATATTAATTTATCGGCCGTTATAAATGCAGATACCGATAGTTTGGAAAATGCCTAATATCGGCCGATAATATCAGCCTGCCGATAAATCGGTCTGGCTCTAGTGTGTAATTAATGACAGAAAAAGTAGGTTTTCAATGAAAATCAAAATGGTCAATTATTGATTATTAGTATCACTGTTTTCAACATGGTCCAAAGAATCTATTAATACCAGTCTCATGACAATAGGCAGAACTAATCAAAAGCTATTAGCATCTTTTTAGATTTCTAACTTTTCAAGTACCTAAAGGACATGGTCAGTGGAAAATTGGGTTATCGTTCAACTTATGTTACTCCAAATCTAAAAACACCAGCCTTATGTTTTTTGGCTATACCATTTTTCATATCTCCTGACCATTTAGGTGGCAATGTGCAAAATTTTAAGTCATATTTGTATACTACTTAATAACTTAATTTTTATATCATTATTTTGCTTTATCAGCGATTCATTCCGGCTACCAATGTTTTGCACAGAACCCGTTTCCTTGTTTCAGCTTGAAGTGCTTTCTGAAAAAAAGGAAGAAAAAGAAACAAAAGACATACAATACATGCATATTGTATCGGAAGCAGCAGTGTTATTTTAAATACTAAACAGTTTAGATCCAGAAACAGATTCTTCCACAGTGTCCTCCAAAAATGAATTACTTAAATGGACTATTTGGGATATACAGTGGGTACGGAAAGGATTCAGACCATGTAATATTGTAATAATATCGTAATATCATACCCACTGTAAAATGTTGGATCTCAGCTTAATCATTTACACAGTTGGGAGGCTGTTATTGCTCCCTCAAAATCATCTCTTGCATGCAAACTGGCCGCTGTGATGCAGCCTGGGGCTCATTTGTTTGTCCAGGTTGTGTTTGCCTTCACAGCTGACTAATTTTTTCAGCTCATGAGTGTAAAGCCTGCACTAAATGTACTGTACTTAAGAAAAGCACTTCACTGGGACAGAATTTACAGCTCATAATCTCAACAGTAAGAAAACATACCCATAAAACATTTATTTTCAATATAAATACTTCCTTAAGACAAAAGGACTGAAGTGTATTTGATATATATTATATGGTGTTATGAATACCTTTAAACATTGTAAATAAGTGACAGCAAGCAGCTGATTTTACCCTTAAAAGTATGTTTAACCCAGTATTTTCTGGTTGAATATTTAATGTGATCACGTGGAATAATTATATTTAAAAATATGTGAAAATTTGAACTTACCTTTAACACTAGTAAAATGTAATAAATACACATACATTGTCACAAAAGTCAAAAGAATTTATTCAATTATTATTAAATATATGATTAATTTTCTTTAGATGCAAAAAAAAAAACCCACTTTTGGGCTCCCTGGGTGTTACACAAAATGTTCTTTGACAATATATTTCACCAAAAGCTTGTAATATAGTTCTTTATTATATTTCCTCAATTTTCTTTCCTCCAGCCTTTGACACTCCCAAGCAAACTCCAGTGCAGGAATCCGGATTTGTCAAGACCTCCCCAAGTGTTTCCCCCCAGCCCAGCGGCACCACTCCATTACCCAGCACAGACGACAGCTTGCTAGACTTGTGGGACAGTGGCCCAGCACCTGCCACGGCTCCCTCCCAGGCCCCCAGCCACATTATGGGTCTGATGGAGGACACCCCGGAGCCTCATCTTGCCAGCTCCGCCCCTGCTCTCCCGCAGCCACTCCTGAGCTTCGATGAGGTACCTGACACCCCCTACTGCACCGGAACAGAAGACGACCCCTCCAGCCTGGTGGATGTGGCCGGACCCGACCAGATGACCCTGAGTTACCAGCAGGCCCTGCAGCACGCTTCTGGCACTGACAGCCAGGACCTGGATGATGGACAGCTGCTGTTGACCAATGGAGACACGCTTCTTAAAGAAGGGACCCAGGTGAGCAGAACTCACTGTTAAAATGAACAATGCAATGTTGTCTTGTCCCTCATTCTCCAGCATGCTTTACTAATGTATGCTTTTTTGCCACTAGATGGCAGCATTTGTTTTCTTTTTATGACACTTGACACTAGCTATATTCAAGACGCTACATTTTCATGCAGCTTTATATGTTTACATATAGACATCATATTTTTGTGTTTCTGCAGGCCAGTGAAGGCTATTTCAGCCAATCACAGGAGGAGGATTTCGCCCAGTCAGATGACTGCACTGCAAAAGTCAACCCAACACCAGTTTTTTATAATAAACCACCAGGTAAGATCAGAGCAGATTGAAGCATTTGATGAACGCAATTCTTCATGTACTAAAATAACTAAAAATGAATAAAAACTATATAGACATAAAAGCAATGTTATAAAAAATAAATAAAAATGTTTAAAATGCTGCTAAAGCTTGAATACAAAGTTAAATAAAAATGGAAAACATAAAAGTAATAATAAAATAATAAAATCTAATTAATAAAAGTAATAATAAAAGCTAATTCAAATATTTTTTATTTTTATATTTTTTGTTTTTGTTTTCATTTAACTTTTATTATTTTAGTTTTAGTACATCAGGTAAAACTAAATAATAAAAAAAGTAGATAAAAGTATATTTATTGTATATATTAGCTATGTTGTATGGGAGTTATTATTCCTATAAACGCATCTTCAGTTTTCTCTTCCATTTATCTGTTGTTAACATATAGCTTCAGTTTTTGGAGAACAGTACATTAAATAACAGGGATATTATCATAAAATGTAAAATTATTTAAAACAGATATGGTTAACATAAAGGTTAAATAAAACTATAAATTTTGCCTCAGCAACTAACTGAAATAAGTTTCAAAACTAAAATATGAACTGGAAAATACATGAACTAAAAATTAAATAAAATTAAATAAATAAAATTAAATATTTAGAAGAAACATATTAAAATTATTCATATTAAAAATGAATTCATAAAAAATATATATAATTCAAAATATGAATAATAGTATATAAATAATAATAAATAAGCATTGCTAGATGACAGACATTAATGAAAAGCAACAAAAGCTAAATTTCGACTTTATGGGTCCTTAAAAGAATAGTTCACCTTCATGCAGTTTGTATATATATATATATAGAAACAGAAAAAAATAAGAGACCACTTTAATTTTAGCAGTTTACTCCTAAATCAGTTTCTCTCTGAGTATGACAAGCATTTCATGCCAGTCTTTGTTCAATTTCTACACAAACATACTTCATTCTGTTTATTGAGGTACTT
>JAUCMS010000206.1:0-14647 GCA_032357445.1 Enteromius radiatus | reverse complement strand
TGTGCGGGACCCCTTCTGGTTGCGGCCCTGGGATCTCCTACCCAGTAAAATTGGAGTGGCGTAGTCAATCAAGTGGTAGTAACCAAACTATAGAAGCCCGCCACATATATTATATATCAACTTAAATATCAATTTGTTTGTTTAATTACTTGCTGCCAAGAGGAAGAAACAAACAAAATTCAGTAGAAACTCAACCAAACATTTGTGGGCTGTAGGTAGTATTTAAATACTACTAATAATTTAATACTTATATATATATATATATATATATATATATATATATTTGAACCTTATATTCATAAAAAGTAAAAAACAATAATAATAATAAAAATAAAACAATAGTACAGTTGTTTTAGCATTATTATAGTACACTGATCATAATGAATGCTAAAAGTCATTGTAAATATATATATACATAAATTATAATAATATTTAATTGTTGGTTTACTGTAATTTATTATAGACTTTTAAGAACTTTAAAACACAATTACAGACCCCACTTTAGAATGTTAGTGTGAAAGAAGATAAAGAAGCCTTTTTTTGTAAGTTAATAATTTAGCATATTATTTAGTCTACTCACTTCATGGTAATATTAATCAATTTGAGTTTTATTGTTACCCAGTCCTGGTACTGTGTTGGGATGATCAGTTCAGATCCACTGTTATAGCAAGAAACCAATGAAAGTGGTTGTTTATCAGTTAAACATTTTTAATGGCCCAAATCAACATGAAGTATCTAGTTTCTAGTTTTTCATCTTTAAGTGCATACTTGCATGTTTTATTTATTTCCTTCTCTTCTGTTTTGGCCCTAACAGAGTTAAAATGGGAGGTGCAGTCAGTGCTGGGGAGGACAATGATGAGTTAATTGACAACCTGAAGGAGGCCCAGTACATTCGCTCAGACCTGGTTGAACATGCCTTCAGAGCCATTGATCGTGCTGACTACTATCTGGAAGAATTCCGCGACAGTGCCTACAAGGATCTGGCCTGGAGACACGGTAACATCCACCTCTCTGCGCCCTGTATCTACTCTGAGGTGATGGAGGCTCTAGACCTGCAGCCTGGCTTGTCCTTTCTTAACCTGGGCAGTGGCACAGGCTACCTCAGCACCATGGTGGGACTTATACTGGGTGAGTTCATAGAGAGTATGAAGCTTTTCATTTTGCTCTTGCATCAATTACTTCTCATGTCGTTCGAAACCTGCATTCTTTCTTCTGGGGAACACTGTTATTTTGAAGAATGGTAGCTAAACAGCGTCCATTCTTGTTGACTTCCATTGGGTTTTTTTTGGTTACCTTTCTTCAAAATATCTTCTTTTGTGTTAAAAAAAAAAAAAGAATACAGCTTCGGAGCAACATAAGGGTGAGTAAATGATTATAGATGTTGTTTTTAATTGCATTTGAGTTATTAACAGTGAACCCTGTTGTTTCTCTCAAAATTGTATTTTCTTTACATGCCATAATATGTGATCTTTCTGACATATTTCCAGGACCATTCGGTGTGAATCATGGTGTGGAATTACACGACGATGTTATAGAATATGCTTATCAGAAGCTGGACTTCTTCATCAAGACAAATGATAGTTTTGACAGGTGTAGTAACTTTTGGATGTTGAGTTTTATAAAATAACTTCATTCCCTTGTTTAAAGTGTAAAGTGAAAAAATTAAGTGACTGACATTGTTAATATATTTGGTTTAGGTTCGAGTTCTGTGAGCCTTCCTTTGTGGTGGGCAACTGTCTGGAGATTGCCCCAGAAAGCAGGCAGTATGACAGGGTTTACTGTGGTGCAGGAGTCCAGAGAGAACATGAAGATTACATGAAGAAGCTGTTGAAGGTTGGCGGCATCTTAGTACTGCCTCTGGAAGAAAAGGTGAATAATTGAAAGGCAAAGCAATTTTACAGTACGTCTGGTTTCAGGTAGATTGTGTGTGAAATTTATATGCATTTTGCATTTGTTGTAGCTCACCAAAATTACTCGGACAGGATATAACACATGGGAGACGAGAAAGATAATTGCTGTTTCCTTCGCACCACTTGTGCTCCCTAAACACAGAGAAAATGGCAAACCGAGAGCAGTGTCCCTACGTAAGTCACCTGCTGTATTTTATATTGTTTTATTAAGTTCAGTCATCGCAGCCTTTTCTTTATTTTGGTATATTAAATTAGACAAATTCAAAATAGAAAAAAATACTAGATAATAAAAATCTTACCAGACATTTAGAGTGTATTGAGTATAATGATAATAGGATCGGTGTATCTAAACAAATGCAGTCAAAACCCCCCATTTTTCATGCTGCCCAGCTGCCATGTTCGAGGTGCGGAGCCTTCAGGATCTGGCCCGCATCTCCATCCGTCACATTCTAACGAAATCCAGGTCTGGATCCTTGCCGCTACCGCGGAGAACTGGACTGAAGCGAAGAAATGACCTTAAACAGAGACGAGAGCACCGTGACACCCCACTTCTGACCAATAGTTATTTGTTCATGAGTCGCTTGATTCCCGGACCCATGGACAACAACAACAACCAGTCATCCACAGACAATGAGGATGAAGATGAAGACTGCAGAAGGGTTTGTGAACAACTAGAAGAGAAAGAAGAAAACGAGAGAAGGAATGAGGGCAGTGTTTTGGTGATAGAAACTCCAGTAAACCTCTTAAGAGAGAGGATCCTTAGCCTGCCTTTGCCAGAGCCTCTCAAGATGTATCTTCTTTATTACAGAGAGAAGTAGACTCCTTCCTGTGAATAATGTCTTGTAAACTACGCACATCTACCTAGCACTGTTACATCAAGAATTCACTTTTTGCATTATCCTGATAACCTTTCTCATAGAATTTCATCATTCTTTTTTCTGCCAAGTCAGGTGGCAGAGATGCTTAATTTGATTTATCTATAAAGGAAAATTCTCAATTGGTTTAATGCTGGATTTGGATTCATGGTCTAGAATGCTAAGTGTTAATGATAGAATCAAGAAGCAGCGAAAACTGATTTATTAATCTACGTTTCATGTTATTTGTGCAGTGACATTGTCAGACTGACATTAGTGGCTAATAATTTACTAAATCATGAATGCAGTGTATTCTCACTTGTTTTGCAAGTTATGTAACATCTAGTTTCAGTTCATAGATTTACTATGAAAAGTGAAAATCTAAATATTCTTCTGTTGTATGGATTTGTAAAAAAAAAAAAAAAAAAAATGTGTGCTGAATTACACTCATTATTGTGTGAAAATACAATGGCACGTATAAAAATGTGATCGTCCAACATAATTCATGTTGTAAACTTTTAAGGATTTCAAGATGAGACAGATTATCGGAGATGTTTGGCCAATTTGAAATAGTACTGGGTTTGTACCGTTTTCAGGGCCTTTGCATTTGCTATATAGAAGCATAAAAGGTATAGTCTATAGTGGTTTAACAACTTATAAAATGGTGCTCTGAATTGTGGTAATGCTCTGATGTGCAATTTGTCCAGTGATGTAGAATGCAGTGTTTTAAATACATATACATAATCTATATCATGACCAAAATCCTTCAACTTTAAAAAGATCAGATATTATTTTCATTATGCAAATGAAAGTGTGCATGTGGCATACAATTAACAATGAGGTGCCAAATGTAGCAAAGACTAGAGGGTCCAAATCACTGACTTGTAAATCAATTTACAGTTTTTGGAGAACACAAACCAAAGTATTATGTATGTATTTTTAAACAAACTCAGACCGTCGTCTCTGCAACCATTTAATGAAAATTAAATAAAGTCTAAACATTGGACTCATATGTGAGACAGATTTCTGAAAGTGCAGACCATACTTTATGCATTATTATTGTTATGAAGGCTGAAGACAATAAATACTCCCTAAATGGGTGACATTAAAATGAATATCTGCACATGCTGTGGAAACAAAGACAATGATACCAATGCATCACTGTGATGATACAATGATACCTTTTTCCCCCCCAAACACAACTTTGGCCCACTTTACCCTCATTTAAAAAAAAGATCAAGTAAAGAAAATACGCTCACTTTCAGCTTTATTATATTTGAATACTGTGCTTAACCGCCAAGTACAGACTGGACTTCACTTTGGATAAGAAAATAAAAATGGAAACAAACCAAAAAAGAAAAAAGAAAAAAAAGTGAAAGCACTTACAAAATAACAAAAATGTATTCTTATTTAATGGATTAAAAAAATAATCTTTGCAAGACATTACACACACAATTCTCCTAAAGCTCTCTCTTCACCGAGAGGAATTCAAGAGAAGAAAACAAACAGGAACACCACCATTTTCACACTGAACTGATGACTGGTGTCAAGAAGATGAGGTAAATGTTTTGTTGGGGGAAAAAAAAGGCACAATTTACAATGTAAATTCATGTTATAATACCAATAATAATAACAACAATATCATTATTATTGTAGTAATAATAATAATAATAATAATAATAACACCATAACAGCAATAGAAAAAATATGCAACAAAAATACAGACTGAATTTTTTATCTTACAAGTTATCTTCCAGCCCTATTGTATTGCCTGGCCCATCAAAAAAAAAAAAAAAAAAAAAATCGTCCCATTTAAACAATGCAGTGTCCTGCCTCATTCTTTGCTCAAAAGAGTTCAAGACTTTCAGTGGTATCTAACCACAGGCAAAGGGCTAGAATTGTCTGGAGTGGTCAAAGACCAACCGGCTCAGTTTGAAGGAGCTGCAGCAAACTATCTGACAACCAGACATGACACACACAGTTTTGAGGGGCCAATGCAATCGTCATGGCAGAAAGCGCCACAGCCCTGGCACATGATCATAGCCTTTAGTCGGCAGGAACACTTGAGAGCCACTTCTTCTGCAGCACTGTCCGTGAATGCCTGAATGCTAAGCGTAGCGTTCTGGCCTCCACTGTTGCTGACACTCACGCGTGGCCTTAGCTGCAGCACACCATCGGCTAAACTGCGAGAGAACCCACTACCGTCCACCACGGACACATTAGCTGTGTAACTGAAGCTGGATGAGGACCCTCCGTTGCCCCCACTCTGCTGTAGTTTTGGTAGCTTGCCATATAGCTGGTAAGGGAGACTGGAGGCCGATGAGGAAGGGGAGGAGGAAATGGGAGAAACGGAGGTGTCTGCTTGGCGGGCATATGGATTTTTGACTTGTTCCTTCTTGGCCATTCTAACAAGAGACATTTCCATATTTAGCAGTCCTTCCATAGCTCCACCACCTCCATGAAAATTGTCCAGAGGCTCCTTTTTGGTTATTACAACAGAAGTATTGCCACTGTTTTTGGTCAGAGCTTGTTGGCACGAAGGGCGTGAGGAGACTTCATTCTTTACTGTAGCTACAGGAGATAGCTGTTGCTGATAGGTCTGATGCTGAGGTGGTTGGGGTTTGCTCGGGCGCCAGTTAATCTTAACAGTAGGTACAACCTCCGATGGACAAAGGTCGCCGTGTGGAGGTGAGGGAGCATCAGGTGTGGTTCTGTACACAGACTGGGAGAGATTGTTAGGATGCTGTTGAAAGCCAGCTGACCTCTCTGGCGTTTCACCCCTTGGAGGAAGAGGCCCAGGGTGCTCTTTAATGACGGCTGATTCATAAATTGGAGCATTCTGAGAGTTCACATCCATTGAGGTTCTAGCAGAGGAGTTTGAAGGGAGGGATGTTATGACAGGTACTGCTCCAGGGGGCACTGCACCCCCGGGTTGTTGAGAAGTAAACTGAACGGATCTTGGGCTAGTTTCCTCAAACAAGCATGCCAATCGAGATGGATTAGAACCCGGTGGTGAAGAACCAAAGTTCCGACCAGGCCCAGGAGAAACACGGGCAGATGGGGCTTTGTGCTGGAAGTCAGATCCACCAGTTTCCATAGGTCCTCCTGACTCAGACGGGCCTCTAAAACGTGGTCCCAGATTTCTCGGAGGTTGTCGACTGGTTGAGTTAACAGCAGGGGCACCTGGAAGTCTGTTAATTTCCAGCTTGCTGACTGAGTGAGGCTGGGGTAAGACCTTCTCTAAGGGTAGGCTACCTTGAAGAAGCTGGGTGACAAGAGGGTTGTTGGCTTCTACAGAGGAAACTGGTCGAGATGAACCTTGGGCTCTTCTGCCAACGGGAGGAACCGCAGAATTCTTTAAAGCAAAATCTTCTCCAGGCCCTCTGCCGAGAGCTTTCGTGTCATCCTCTGCTGAGACAAATAGCTTCACTCCACTGCCATTATCATTCAATCGTAGATTTCTACTTTGGTCCCTCTCTGCCTGTGTGAGGTAAGCTTGCGCTTGGGCTTGTGAGGGCGCAGTGGCAATCTGGTCCTGAGCATGGTTTATAGCATGGCTATGAATTGGATGCTGCTTGTGGGGATGAATGACGGGCTGGTTCGACACACCATTAGGGAAGCGAGCCTGAATGACAGTTTGAGTATGGTTGGGGTTAGATATATGGGCTTGTATGACTGGTTGCTGGTGCTGAGGAGGATTCAACATTGAAGTGAGTCGACTTGAGGTCTGAATGACAGGTTGATTCTGCAACTTTGTATTCTGAGCTCGCACGTTACTATCCATCTGGGTTCCATGCCAGTCCAGTGTTTCATCCTCTTGAGATTCATTTTCAAAGTCAGATGCTGTCTCTGTAGAATCACTGTGTGCTCCAGTGTCTTCCTCACCATTACTTGGTAGACAAGGCAGAGAAGCTGATTCATATTTGCCATCAGCATCACTTCCTCCATTCCTAAGCTCTTGTATCATCTCCTCTCTCATGGAATGCTCTTCACTACTTTCTACCCATCCATTTCGGACTGTAACAAGTGTCTCTTTGGGCATTTTCAAGTCTGAGCCATGCTGGATAACTCCAGTTGTCCCTGGGTGATTCTCATCACTATTCTTTTCACCTTCCCAGGGTTGAGAAGAAGCTGCCAATGTCCTGATGACATCCACACCCTGGGCACCAAATCTTGGCAGCGAGTCTGGTATAGAGGTGGGCACTAAAGAAATGGCATCATTAGATGCTGAGGTGCAAACAGGGGTATTAGTTCTGCTTTCACTTGACTCTGCCTCCTCACCTCTCCCCTCTTGGTGACTGCAAAAAGACTCTGGTTCACTTGGTGTAGGCACTGGGGTGTCTAAGGTCTGCTCTGAGGCTTTATCACTTGGGCAGGCAGTCACCTCTTCCACTCCACAAATCTCCTCCACCTGATCCTGGGAAGCAGGGCTGTCAGTTGCAGGTGGCGATAGCGTGAGTGTTTTTGGAGACTCAGATGGTGGTAGAGATGGGTTTGAAGACACAGAGGAAGGAGATGGTTCGGTAAGTGGGGTAGAGGTTTGAGGCCTGTCTGTTGAGTCTACACTGGACAGCTGTAGTTGTGCTCCAGACGAATGAGAGCTCGCAGGCGATTCCTGCTCCTCCAAATCAACTCTTCCTCCTCGTCTTCCTCCTCCTCCTCCTCCTCCAGGTTCAACGGGACCTGGGTGCTCTCTCGAACGCCTCCCGCTGGAGCGATCCGGTATCCCAGTACCACCCCCCGGGCCGCTCCCCCCAGGCCCTCCCCCATCCCCAGAGGCTGCAACAGCAGCAGCGGCTTCCCGCTGGGCACGGGCTTGCTGTGCACGGGCCTTGATGTCCGCCAGGGTGCGCGCCCCTGTCCCAGAGCGTCGCGACCCTTCATTGGGGGGGACGATGCGGGGACAGATTTGGTACGTTGGCGGCCCCTTGACCCAGGGCGGTTTGATCCGGGAGAGCTGTATCTAGTGGAATGGGCAGAAGAGAAACACTCATATGAGTTGTGGTTAACATAAAGACAGTTTTTAACTAGAACAGAGTTGTACAAAAGACTAATCTGGAAAAAATAACGTGACCAACATACCCGGATTGGCGGGACCTTGGGCTCCTCTGTTGTAGGTTGTGGCTTTTCTGAGTGCACACAGTCAACTGTGTTACGAAAGGACTGACGCTCATCCAGCCGCGCCCTTTTCTCGGGAAAGCTGGTGAAGGCCTGGGACTCGTCTGGCCTTCTCTTTTGCTCCTTGAGCTGAATTGCAGGACTTGCTGTGGCAGGGCTGGCAGCGGGGCTGCTCTCTCGGCTGCTTGCACCAGTGCCCGCTGTACCAGTGGTAATGACCGAAGCCCCATCATCCAGTGGGTCGGTGGCAACAGCAGCAGTGGATGAGGAAGAGGATGAAGAGGAGTCTGAGCTTGCAGCAAAAGTCTGTCTTTCTGAGGCAGAGGAGGGAGAAGAAGAGGGTGATGATGACGATGACGTTGAAGAGGAGGATGAGGAAGGAGAGGAAGTGGATGCAACAGCTGGTTCAGGTACTTCAGGCAACAGGCGTGTAGAGGCTTCTGGTTCATCGCAGGTTGAGCTTGTAGAAGCTGGAGGAGGTGTGGCTACAGGAGCAGGAGAGGGGACTGCCTCTGCAGAAAGGTTTTCTTCTGGAGCTTCCAGTCCGAGGTCTGTTTGAAGGACCACCTCTCCCTGAACTGCCGTCGCTTCTGGGACTGGGGATGCAACCGTTGGTTCAACATCTGGAGTTGCAGTGCTTTCTGTTGTCTCTGCTGAAGCTACAGCCACCGTTGTAGTTTTGCAAAGTGTTCGCCGAGCTCTTCGTCTAAGGTCAGCCCTTGAACGCCGCCTGATGCGGCCTTCCCTCCGTCTTCTTCCAACACTTCGCCTCTTGGGTGTAGCCACTGTAGCAGAATCAGAGTCAAGAACTGCACTGGCAACATCTCCAGTATCACTCATTGTGAGCTTTAATGCCTCTTCTCTCGTCAACCCAGACCTAAAGAAATGAAATGGGGGGGGGGGGGGGGGGAAAATTAAAAAAAAAAAATTATTTTAGGAATTAAAATGTTTAAGATTATTAAAAAATGGCCATCAAACCTTTGCCCATGGTACTCCTCAAAGAATTTCTCCTTCCATGCTTCAACTTTCTTCTCCTTTTCCATCTCTTGCCTGAAGCGAACCTGCATCTCATGTGTGAACTCACCTTCAAGAGAGTACAAATATTTAGAGAGTAAATTTAATATTTCATAATATACAGTTTCTGTCATTTCTTTACATATATTACAGAACAGTACTACTAGACGTACCCTCAGCAAGACGCTCTTTCCAGCTCTGGGATGCATGAGTGAAGAACTCGTTATTGAGGGCAGAGCTGCTTAGCCGAGCAAGGCCATCAGGGCCAACCTACACATTAAAAGAAGTCAAATATTTGGTAAGAGAAAATAAATAAATAAATAAATACATAGAAATATAACTGTAACAAGTGAAAATTAAAAAGAAATATACCTGTCTGTCCACCTCCGGTAACAGCTGGAGTAGTTGCTGCTGGGAATGAGAAGGAAAAGCAGCAAAGGTGCGTGTATTGATGAGAGCACGAATGTTGGTGTTGACTAGAATGGAGCCTGGAGTCTCAAAATCCACCTCAACTCCCCCTCGATTCCTTTTCATGGGACCTGCAAAATATAGTCTTACATTGAGTGTACATAAGATCATTGCTTAATGAAACCTTGCACGGCAGGGACATATGTAAAATGTTTAGAACAGACTCGGATCTACATGAACAAAACTGATCTAAATAATCTGAAATTCCAAATAATATTCAGAGGGTGTAATAGCAGAAATAATAAAGCAATAGTAATATTAGTTTAATTCCACCTGAGCTATAGATTAATCCACACAGCTTTTACATTATCATCTGAACACTACCTCAGCCAGTGCTGCAATTAATAAACCAAAGCATAACGCACACTACAAAACATATCTTCAATGAAAATAGATGTGTAGACATGACAGTCTGTAACTAAGCTATTCTGACAATAAAACAAAGAGCAAAAACACACACACAACAAAAAAAAAAAAACAGACAAACCTGACAAAGACAAACCATAGTTCGTTCCTCTGCAATAGACTAAAGTTTTGACCAGTGTTAGAGGTGTCAAAACAAATTTTTACACACTTTGAGAAATCAGCATGACAAGATACACATAGCAACCCATGTCTTTCATTCAATAAGATCAAGGCAAAAATAAACATACACCCTTTTTTGCATGCTACCATCCATTGCAAATAATAAATGACAAGACTAAAACCAATTGAATAATGGGTTATTTGTTTATTTTCCCTACTCCATCCAAAGTTCCTTAATTGCTGGTTAGAAATAATGAAGATTGGGACATAGTTTGTCATTAGATTGGCTCAAACTTGTTAGCTATTCACTCCCTGTGTGTAATACCTGGAAAGGAGTTATTAAATTACTGATGCTCTATGGAAAGTGGTAATCAATGGGCTTAGGGGTAGTTATTAATACATGGGGGTCCTTGGTTTTCATCCTCTGTACCTGAACGAAGACCACGTATGCTCTTGAAGTGCTGGGTGCGTTTCCAGCCCAGCTCGGAGCGGGTACGGAGAGTGGGGCCTGGACCCCCCCTAGAGCCTTCCCTGCGCCTCCCCGCTGCTCCTGAGGGTAAAGGTGGGGGGAGGATGGAGGCTGGTGAGACTCTCTGAGAACGAATGAGTGTGGGCAGGGCAGCTGAGGCATGAAGGCTAGTGGCACTAAAGAGGCCAAAGTGACAGGCAAAGATTTGGCATGTGCGTAAAACACGAAAAGTCAAAGGGACGGATATCCCAAGGCACAGAGACAAAGAGGAAGAGGGGTGAATGGATATCTCTAAGGCGCAAATGCAAAGCAGATATCCAAGGGGAACAGAGCAGGGCAGACAAGACAAACCAGAAACACTGCTTTTACACTGAGGGGTATTGACGTTAAAGTGACAAACACGTCAGTGGCTTCTAGAAAAGATGCTGCTTTTAGTGCAAAGTTAACCAAGAAATAGAGGCGGCGGCTGTCAACAGGAGGGAACTGTGGGAAAACTGCCCTTGAGGAGACTGCACTATAAATGATTAGAGAGTGTCAGTGCGTAAAATTACAAACACTGTCAGGCCACTCAGATAAAGAGCATCCACAGTCAGAGGGAGCAGGTATACAAAACCACTGCAGAGTGGGGGGGAAACAGAAAGAAGGGGGAGAAAAAAAGTGAAAAAGAAATAGAGCTATTGTAACCTGATGGGACGTGTTCACCGTTGACCTTGAGAGGAGTGAGCACTACACGGGGCATCATCACAGCTTTCTTCCTCTGTCTCCCTGACTGTAAGAGAGATGGGAGAAATAATCATGAGCACATACACACAGGTCCTCCACAGACATGGAAAATAATAGCATGCTCATAGAGGAGAACTGAAATGGAAATGCATATGCCTGGTAAAAGTTGAGAATGTTAGGATTTTACCAATAAAATATTAAGATTAATGCAGGTACGAAGAAAAGAACATGGTGTAAGTATCCTGGGGATGACAGTATTCAGCTCATTCTCTAAGGGAGCTGAGTGGCTGGCAGAGAATTGCGAGACTGACAAGCAGTGTGAGCATCTAAGTTCAACATTAAGCAAATGAGAAGGGAAAAGCATGAAAGCAGCCATAAGTTTCAAAATCTGCTGATTGGTGCCAAAATTTCTTGTAGATTCAGTGCTTAAAATCACAAAATATTTTACTGCATTTATTGTAAGTGATCAACTAAACAAATTATCTGTTTAGAACATCATGATATTCAAATCAAGAAATCCCCGACCTGGAATTGAAATGATAGTGCAAAAGTTCTTAGTCATGACTAATGTTGTCAGTGTTATCTGTGGGGTTTTCTTGATTTGACTCACGTCGTCAACTTTCGGAATTTCACTAATGACTCATTTTCATGAAGTCATGCATTCAACTGCCTTCAGGCGTAGCTGGTGATCTGAGGAGGAGTTGAGTGTTGTGCATAAGAATGATGGTGAGATGGAAATCCATCCTTGGAGGCTCCTGCATGTAAAAATTAGTTATGAAGGGAATGGTTCAGTCCAAAGGTGAAGTTAGGCACTGCTGGTACCTGTGAGGAGCGACTGAGTCTTGTCTGTGGTTCTGTGGAGCAAGAGGCACTGGAGGAAGTCTCATCCACAGAAGCTGGAACAAAGAGGAAACAAGCAGAACATCCATCAACAAAATTTCATCACTTTGTAATTTTTGTAAAATACTAGTGTTTCTAATTTCAGCTGCTCATTAAAAAGATTCAATTAAATATACACTTTTACAACCATCTACAGCATGTAAGTACCATAGAGGAAAATAATCCATCAATAGTGTAGGAGCAGTAATTCATTGTCATTTCCTACATGTTATTTATTAACAGGTGAACATTTGAGTTTTCTTTGTAATCTATTGTAGGTTGATGGTTTAGCATTGATGCATTTGCTCTCATATGCTTCACCTAAATAAAATGCACACAAAAAAAATAATCTATATTGTTTTTGATTGCAAGTACGGGTGCTTGTAAATGAGTTTACCCACTATCTAGCCTCTCGGTAGCTACTGGGTGTTGCTAATGATAAAGCAATCACTTGTCATACACATGCAATATTCATTCATTCTAAATTGCTCTGAACCCAAGAACCAGTAAAACATGCAAAGATCTAAAGTTCACTCATCACATTAGGCGGTACTGCAATTCCGGTCTATCTGTCCTGCCAATTTAACAAATTCAAAATACACGCTTTTGATCAAACTAAGTTTTAAAGCATTTTTAGAATCTACAGGAACACAGATCGAATATCAGCCATTTTACTGACCAAGCAGATTCTTAGAAGACAAACTATTTATCATTGCTAGGGATTCAACGGTTTTCGGTTGTTTATTGAACCGCTCGGTTCGCCCTGTTCGGTTCGGCACACCACGTGAACCTCAATATTTCGGTATCCTATTTCAGGCATTAAACTTTCATTTGAATTAAAATGGGTGTTTTCTGTGTATTAAGCGCATAGACAATCAGGCGATGATCAGAACTTCTCAGGACCTGGGAATATGTGTACCACAACAATGAATGAATCAATCTGAATTTTTCTGAATTTCCCAAGAGCCAAGCAGCGCTCTGAACGCAGACATAGTAGAAGTGAGGCGAAGTTTACAGAACTTTATCGACTGCGTGATCATGGCGGCTGAACGTGAATCAAAGAAAAGGACATTTGAATATGCACCACTGTCCTACAAATCAGCTGTGTGGGAACATTTTGGTTTCAGCGTCAAGTATGATGCGCACAACAGTATTGTATAACTAGCCGAATTGCACTGTACGTTAACCCTATTCAGACGGGACTAGTTTTCTATACTACTGTACGTGTGAGCTTCGATTCTTATCACCTGTCATCTGTGATCATGTACCATTTCGGACGGGACTAACATCTCTGTGTTTATTACAGAGGTGAGAGGGTCTGTTTTGTTCATCTGTGATAATCTGTACCTTTTTTACATTTAACATTGTCTCTGTACCTTGATAACTTGATAACGAAATGTAAAGGGCAAATGACCTCCTGCTATGATAGAGCTCACATACAGTACTGTACAGTAATACTGATGTATTGAAACCGAACCATTACCGTGGCCAGAAAACCGTGATACAAACTGAACCGTGGGCTCACTGTACCATTGCATTCCTAATCATTGCGTACTTTTCCCCCCCACATGCCATTTATAATGAATAATGATTCAAGGTACATTTTGAAAAAGGTGGTAAATATGCATGCATTCCATTCCATAAACTTTCTAAAGATAATTAAAAATAAATACTGGCACCCAATTCAGGGGCAAAACTAATTCCCCTTATAATGTTTTTGGCATCTAGGCCTAGTAATATTTTTTAAATGTTTAGTTATGGTAAATGTATATTTTAAGAGAAAAGAATAGATACTGCTGATCTCTAGAAGATCTCCACATTTATAAAGAACAAGGAATCAGATTTTCACACAAATTCAGAAAATAGAGCAAATGTGAAATACATTGTCATTTCAAGGCATAATTTTGCATGTATTCTTCTTCACGCAACACAAATACATGTTCTAAACCACTCTCATCTAGGTCACTGCTGAATGTGTCATGTGCCGCAGTATCCATGGCAACACACACATCCAAAGCAAAAAAGAAATCAATGTCTCTCAGGCACTACATGCTTCTTAAGCTCAGGGTATTTAATGCTCATCACCATTTGGAATCAAAGCTTTTCTTAAAATGAAAAGATGGGGCCTCTACTTTTCAGCTCTTTTATACGCTTCTTTAATTTATAAGCCTGTTCCACTTACTGGAAAAGAGATTGAATGAATCAATTCTGGGGGGAAAAAAAAAAAATGAAAAGAATGAATAGTCCACACACCATCATTTTCACCACTAGCAGCAGCCGTTTCTGTGGAGTCACAACTCTCCTGCTCTGCTCCTTCAACTGTTGATGTGGTAGAAGCTGTTGGAGTGCCTGTCCCATCTCCAGACTCGTTTGCAGTCGGGCTCTTTGTCCACTGAAGTGCATTTTTCTGTAGGCATCAGTGGGTACATATAGACACAGGATTAGGGCTGCAGCTATCGAATATTTTAGTAATCGAGTATTCTACAGAAAATGTCATCGATTAATCGGATAAAACATTTTTGCTTAATTAAAGAGCTGTATTAAATATGCTAGAGAAAATAAGATCTCTTAAAATTAAACACTAATTGGTTTCTTTTTGTGGAAAAAATCTACATTTTTTTTCTTTTAATATTAAAATATTAGGTAAAATATTATTATCATACAGTAAGTTCATGACTGTGCATTTA
>JAUCMS010000205.1:0-14669 GCA_032357445.1 Enteromius radiatus | reverse complement strand
TTATGTAAAGAAAAACTTTTATTTTGGATGCGATTAATCGCGATTAATCGTTTGACAGCACTAATATATATATATATTTTTTTTTTCCCCATGGCACTAAATGTAGAAAATAACATAATAATATTAACATATTTTGTTGACCCTGTTTGTTGAAAACAACACTTTAATGCAAAAATATAGTTGACCATATCTCTACACCTAAACCCCAAAACAGATTCAATGATAGATGACTGACACTGATGTACAAGCACCAAACACTGCTTGAAAGCCAAAACTTCACAAAAAAAATAAATAAATAAATGTTGACCCAGGGACATGTTGCACTTGGTAATGCACCCTTAGTTATTTTTAACCCTTTAATGGTATTTCTATTCTTACAATCCTGCTTATTAAATATATTGGACATAACAGGAAACAATTGAACATAATACTCATAAGTAATTAAAATATTATTTATATCATGAAAAAAGGTACAAGTATGCAACCTTTTGACATTATTCTTTTTTTAGCAGGAAGTCCTTTTCTGAGCTGGTTTTGAAGATGAACATTGTTCACTGTGAAAACTGTGAAGCAGAGGAATTATTGAAACGCCTCGCACATGCAGTACAGGTCGCTGAATTGAAGGTATTTTAACACTCAAACCACGTTATCTCTCACACCAGAATCCATTTTCTGTTGTACTTTTAAATTCTGAAGACACGAAAAGGTTAACATGAATGTGGCTTCTCCTAGGAGTGCACTTTCTTGTGTGCCCTCAGGACTGAAGCTCGAAAAAATGTTTTGCTGCATCGATCACACGCATATATTTTTGCTCTAGTGTGGATGTTCATGTGTACGTTAAGGGTTGACGATTGTGTAAAACTCTTCCCGCACTGATCACAGCTGTACGGTTTCTCTCCAGTATGAACCCTTACATGCTCTGTGAGGTGGTTTTTGATCGAGAAACTCTTCCCGCACTGATCACATGTGTACGGTTTCTCTCCGGTGTGGATCCTCTCGTGGGTTTTCACGTCTCCTAGCCTGCTGAATCTCTTGTCACAGTGTGAGCACTTGTACGGTTTCTCTCCAGTGTGGATGTTCATGTGTTTATTCAGGTTTGACGCGCATGTGAAACTCGTTCCACACTGCTCACAGAAGAACAGCTTCTCTCCAGTATGAACATTCATATGCTCTGTAAGGTGTCCTTTTCGTGTGAAACTTTTCCCGCACTGATCACAAGGGAACGATTGTCGTCCGGTATGAATTCTCAAGTGATCTTTTAGATGATCTTTTCTTGTGAAACCTTTTCCACACTGAGTGCTGGTCAAAGATTGCATGGCTCTTCTTTTCTTTCAATTTTTCTGTTTGATTTGAGAGCAATTCGGATGTTTTTCTCTAGGTTTGAGATGATGTTTCTCATCAACGTTTTTTTCAATCAAATCTGAAATAAAAGTAAAAACAGTTTGGTTTTCAGTAACTCTCAGTAACCCTGGTGAACAGTTTAAAGGAGACAACTGCTAAACGAAATTGTGGTCATTTAGATGCATTTTGTAAATTGCATGTACCTGAAACTTTCAATGAATGAGGTATGTTGATATTCCAAAACATTATAGGCAGAAATAATAAATTGTTCTTCAGTTTCTTTAGTGTGTTTCATTCTGCAGGGGCTTCATTTATGATGCAATTGTTGAGGGAGGAGCTTCACTGAATGCGAAATTCTTGCCAAAAACAACAATAAATCAGATTTTTTTTACAATTATTTACTAATTTAAATAGTTATGTATTAGAAGCAGAAGAGACCAGAGTCTTACAAAAGCACATCAATTTAAAACGTTCATTAAGTAACACTACACTCACATTATACTCAATTTTCTGTCTTTCTTTTGTTAATATCTCTAACCATATTTTACCTTTCAGTCTGCCTTAGTATTAACATAAGATGAGATTTGTCTAGAAATATAGAAAAGAATAAAAGGCAAATTCTTACAAATATTAAATCAATTAAATTAAACTAATTAAATAAGTTTGATATTCTAACAACTACATTCAGATCAATAACTTAAGTAAATTATTAGCATGATTTAGTTTTATAAGTGCAGTAGTCTAATTGACAGCGATCACAAAATCTACCCCAAATGTAAGATATTAAATCTCTTCATATTTCTGTAGAGATTTAAAATATCCCACGTGGTATAAAAACTTGGGATATTAAATATATCAGTAAATTATCTTAATTTTATCCATGTAAAAGTAACTAGCACACATTTGATGTGCAAAATAAAACCCCAAAAGAAAAAGCTATAAAAACACACCAGCAGATAAAATCTGATATTGGTTCACACCCATTCCTCTCACAGATCACAAGACATTCAGTGATAGCAACATTATCAATCCAAACATCAAACCAATTATTCACACGAACATGAAGAAATACAGCATCACACAGGTCTCAATGAATTTAGCTTGTTGCCTGCTGTTCGTCAGCAAAGACACAGACAGCGCTGCACTCAATGAAAGCAAGGCAGAAACGACCTCGTATATGTTGCATTCATAAACCGTGTGAAGAGTACTTTCAGTGAAAACAGTGATCTGCTCACCTCTCCTCAAAAGACTCGTCACTGACAGAGTAAGCGAGCGCTAGCAATGATGTCATCTCCGCGCGCGACTTCTTCTTCTATTGTTTATTGGCGGTTGGCAGACTACCTTAGTACTGCATTTACGCCACCATATGAGCTGGAGTGTGGAGCATTCACGCAAATATATTAGTTAAATAACTACATAATAATGATAATAATAGCAACTCTAATAATCTTACTTTGTATAACATTGTCTTCTACATGCCATGCATCCAACTTCGTCAAGTACTTTAGCTTGTAGTATTTGTTGTTCCCTGTTAGCTCTGCATATAAATAATAAAATAAAATTGTGTTTCTCACCTCAGGACCCACTGCTCTGCACATATTGCGTATCTCCCTTATTTAACACAGAATCGCCTTATTTAGTTATTATTATTTTTTATTAATGTGGCCAATTACATTTACATTAAGCACCCAGTTGTCACTAATTTAAATAAATAGCTTACTTTTAAAAAATGAGCATACAATAGCAGAAATAATCCTTTTTAATGAAATCCATGTTTAATCATGTTGTCAATGAAATCAAGTTTACTGTAGTTTATGTGATTATTTTGTATTGTGGGTTTGGTGAAGAGAGAAGTGGGTGTGCTAGACTAAGGTTTATAATTCACAAGGCTTCAGACTGCAAATAAAACATTCACATTTGTGACTGCAAAAATATTTATTTGTAAGATTGTGTCAAAACCGGAGAAAAGCCTCTCTTCACACCAAATAGAAAAAATAAAGAAAGGAGCCAATAAATCTTTCACCTGCTTTCAGTTTTGCAGGGAAAGTGTCATACTGGAGTGAAACAGACTATTGACTTGACATTCAGTAAGTTTTCACTCCAAACATCAAAACAATCACACATATGACATTCAAAGTAAAAAATAACAACTGTGTGTACAATTACATCAATAAATATTCTAAATGAACTGTGAGCTTCACCTATTCACCATCACCAGCAACCCTCCATTCTCCAGCGCCTACCTCCCCTACGGGCAATATGCAATTTTAACACTGATTATGAGGACATACAGCCTTATGCTCTGATTAATTGGTGTATTCATTGATTTGGGCCAATTACCCAGACAATCAGGTGAGTATGTTAATCTGTTTATAAGCTTTCAAATAATAAGTGCAAACATATGGACCGTGGAGTCATTCATTATAATAGTATTGTACTAAGGAGAGGAAATACTTTTACTGGATTACACATGCTTTGCCTATTATTGGCTCTTATTAAAATGGCAAAATGTGTCATTTTTTCTTCATAGATGACAGTCAGGAAACTTTAAAAGAAATCCCCGAAAGAGAATACAAATGTCAGCCTCTGAACAGTGAGTTATATTTGAGTAAAGTGTGCTGTACAAGATCTTAAATATATAATAAGGATTATGTTTCTCATTTAAAACATCTTTGAATAATAAGAAATTATATTAAAAATCGCTTTGCCATTTTGTTTGTCGTTTTATTTTCAAATCGGCAAATATTTTTTTTTGTTCAGCTTGTCATGTGTTTGGAAACAGTTCCTTAAACTCTTGTTTTCACTTCTTAAATGACCATATAGGAAGACATATATTGTCTGGTAATAGGGTTAATAGGGCTAGAATTGTGAAAGAGAAAAATAGAAATATCTGCAATCCTTAGCTAGTGTATAGTGATTACTTGATTTTTACTTTCAGAACTGAATCAAATGCCACATGAACGTGACATGAGTCTTCGGAGTTCATGATACAGTTACATATTGCACTTATAGTTTCTCTATTTGAGGCCATCAGCAGAAAGCCTCCACTGCAGATATAGTAAGGGGCGTCACTTTTTCAACACATTGATAGACCAATCAACCAATGGAGACAGCTGACCACTCTTTGTTTTTATATTATTTTATTTATTTCGAGAGACCAAAACTAAAACAGATAATCGTTTAGACTCAATGGAGCATCCACTGCAGAACTGTAGAAGACAACGCCATCATCTACAAAGGAAAGGAGATCAACCACTATTGGAAAGCAATGATAAGTTGGTGGAGGAAAACAGAAACCTTAACTTAAGGACTAGTGAAGAATGAATCTATCTCTGGGTAAACACTGACTTCTACCTGACTTAACAATTATATCTCATTAATGAAAATTTGTACAATTTGGAAACTTTATAAAAGTTCAATACAGTATCAATACAGTGACAAGTGGCCTAACTTTGGATAATATAAATTATTCTCCTCTTAAGGTCTACGTTCCAGTTTTCGAAAATGGTCTCGAAGGAGAAACCAATCACAAAATCAGTATGAATTACAACAATGCAAATTATTGTTATCATTATTATTGTTTCATTATGTTTTGTGCTGATTTCTGATTGAAAACATTCCTAAGACTCAATTGCTACTCAAAATCACAGAGAACCATAAAGATGAATGGTGTTCTCATATTCAGTACAACTACAATGGCCTTGTGAGTGACACTGGACAACAATGTTTGTCTGATAACACTACAAAAAACAACACACGTGTATTTAAAAAAAAAAATAATGCCACAAAATCACATCCAACAGAGAAAAACAAATACTGTTGCTACAAGTTTCTATCTTCTTTATTCACATTGGTAGATATTTGAGCATGCAAGTAGTGACTTTTTTCTGAAAGATTTTAGATCTTTTTGAATGTTTAGACTCGCATGACCAAATAAAAAATATTTAATCAGCCGGCAGAGATAGCACTTTGTCCTAAAACCTTCCTTGAAGGGCTGTGTTTAAAAATCAATCCCTTGTCCAAAAAGAATTTAGAGTTTGTTGTTCGTAAGATCAAGATGGGTGGTTATGTGGCATATGTCTCAAATATAGGCCAAACTGCATTCTGTAAGGCTTTCATACAGAACTCTTCTTTGATGCCTTAAATACAGGATGATTCTCTACTATACAGAAGGGTTGGCATCTCCACTTTTGCCCAGCATGACACAACATGTGCTTCTTCAGGTTTCCTTTGCATGTGAAACTCTTCCCACACTGAGAGCAGCTGAAAGACTTTTCTGAAGAGTGAGTTGCCAAATGATTATTAAGGTGTCCTTTCTGTGTGAAACTCTTTCCGCACTGAGAGCAACTGAAAGGCTTTTCTGAAGAGTGAATTATCAAATGATTATTAAGATGTCCCTGCTGTGTAAAACTCTTCCCACACTCAGAGCAGCTGAAAGGCTTTACTCCAGCATGAATTAACATGTGATTCCTCAGAGTTCCTCTACATATGAAACTCTTTCCACACTGAGAGCAGGAGAAAGGTTTTATTCCAGTGTG
Organism: Enteromius radiatus; assembly: GCA_032357445.1. NCBI lineage: Eukaryota > Metazoa > Chordata > Actinopteri > Cypriniformes > Cyprinidae > Enteromius > Enteromius radiatus. Next base: position 8,790 of record JAUCMS010000205.1, on the reverse strand, counting down.
GATTAACATGTGAGTCTTAAGGTATCCTTTACGTGCGAAAGACTTTCCACACTGAGAGCAGCTGAACAGTTTTTCTGAAGTGTGAGTTACCAGATGATTCTTAAGGTGTCCTTGCTGTGTAAAACTCCTTCCACACTCAGAGCAGGTAAAAGGCTTTATTTCAGTATGAATTAACATGTGACTTTTAAGGTATCTTTTACGCGTGAAAGTGTTCCCACATTGAGAGCAGCTGAAAGGTTTTTCTAAAGAGTGAGTGACCAGATGGTCCTTCAGTTGTCCTTTCTGTGTAAAACTCTTCCCGCACTCAGGGCAGCTGTAAGGCTTTATTCCAGCATGAATTAACATGTGATTCTTAAGGTTTTCTTTACGTTTGAAAGCGTTTTCACACTGAGAGCAGCTGAAAAACCTTTTGACTTTTGTTTTTTTAATGCGGCAACTCACTGATTTTTTCTGATCCTGATGTTTCTCCTCCACCTCATCCAGATCTTGTCTTTCTTCTTTTACTTCCGTCAGGCCTAAAATTAAATCAGTAAAAAGATGAAAATCAATTGGAAAAGGAAAACATTTGTGCACAGACAAAACTCTTGTCAAATTGTCAATAGTTTGTAAAGGGGGAAACAGCATTGTGTATTATTATTTAATAAGGCTTCATGAGGTCCACATATAATGTTTTTACACACAAACGAATGATTTAAGCACTGTGTTTGAAGGGCATGTCTGCTGTGAGACATTACTGTAAACGTCCACAGCTGTGACTGGCTAACATCTTTACATAAGATGTATTATATGTGGAACAGTCTTAAATACTTACAATTTACTACTTACTATGTTTTTACTATTACAGTTATGTACAATTTTAACTAAATGTTAATATACTCCCATAACATGAAAGACAGACCCCAGATACACACACACACTTAAAATAAATTTGAGACAAATACAATTTTACTTAAAATATAATAATTATTACACATCAGAAATCATTAATCATGAATCAGGCATTAGCAGAGGTGGAAAGTAACGAATTACAATAGACATAATGACTTATGATGTTAAAATGTCCACCTGTTTATGTATGTATATGAGGTTACAGTTACTTCATATTTAACTGTGTGAAGGTTAACATTCATTCAGTGAGCTAGTCTGGCGGTGTGATGAGGCACACGTGAAAGGAATGAAGTCTCATCACCACCACCGCCACTAAGAGCCGAGAGCACCACTCCTTGAGATACCGTTCTCTTCCCCTGTGCATGCACGCTGGTGTCCTCATGGGTCCAGGAAAGGTGTGGTGGAGAGACGTGAGCAGCCAGAGATGCAAGCCGCGAGAGACGATGCTGCGAGGGAAGCAAGCCGTCAGAGATGCAAACCACCGAGGATGCAATCAGTCAGAGATGTGAGCCGTCAAAGACGCAATCCGTCGAAAGAAAGCAGTCACCAGGAAACAGACGCCAGACTCCGCCCCTTCCTTGGACCCATTTCCCTTTTGCGCACTGGCCGACCTTCACCGGCCCAGTATCATGACGAGGACACCAGTCCCCCTTTTATTTTGGACACTTTTCCCCCTGGACACTTTATTATTGTATTATTTTGTAAATAAAAAGGCTCTCCGAGGCCTGACACCATACCCACTGTGTCTGTCATTGGCACCTCCCACCACAATATATATGTATATCAGGGGTGGCGAACTCCGGTCCTGAAGAGCCACAGCCCTGCAGAGTTCAGCTCCTACCCTACTTAAAACTCACCTGTCTGTAGCTTCTAAGTTATCATTCAGACCTTGATTAGCTCGTTCAGGTGTGTTTGATTAGGGTTGAAGCAAAACTCTGCAGGGCTGCAGCTCTCCAGGACCGATGTTTGCCACCCCTGATGTATATAATAATATATACAAGTAAAAAAAAAAATAAAAAGTTCAAATTCGGTGTGTTTAATGAACATTTAGGTCACAGAGAAAACATCCATTAAAGCTGAAGGCTTTCACTGCTTTTGTGGCAGGACGGAAGCGAGCTCTGGAACCACCAGTAATCCCAACCAAACAAGCAAAAATAAGTGATGTAATGGCAGTTGGTGCAAACAAACGTGTGCCACATGCAAAGGTCGACAAGCTCATGATTGACTTCATTTGTGAGGGTCTTCATTCATTCTCTTTTGGTCTCTTTGGACCTTTTACTTGCACTGAATCCTCAATGCAAAGTCATTTCCAGACCAACCCCCCCGGAACAGAATTGATGGAGCCACCAATCAGTTGAGGGAGACTTTGGTGTCGCACCTCAGTAAAGCTATGTTGCCACCACTACCGACTGCTGGACAGTTACATAGGAGTAACAGCTCATTGGAGATGAAGAAACCTTGGAGCTGAGATCCGCCGCACTTGCTTGTCAGAGATTGAAAAAGTCTCATAACTTTGATGTCCTGGCATGGGCTCTTGATGACATTCATTGTCACCATAGAATAAGAGGAAAAGTGTTAAGAACCACAACTGCCAGTGGCTCAAACTTCTTAAAAGCATTCTGAGTGTTTGGTGAGCAAAGCCAGATCGAGGGACCAGAGTCTGAATCAGATCAGGACTCTTCTGAAGACCCACAACCTGTCTACGTGGACACATTAAGCATCCTGGAACAAGACAGTGGTCTTGAGTACCAGCTTCCACAGCATCAAAGGTGTGCAAGCCACCTGCTGAATTTAGTTGCCACAACAGATGCAGCCATGGCTGAAAAGAACAATGATACGTGCAAACAGCGGTCATGTGCAGCCTTTGGGAAACATCAAGCAATGTGGAACAAACCTGGTCGGTCATACATGGCAGCGGAAATTGTTGAAGATCAATGCAAGCTCCAGCTCATTCGTCTAAATCAGACTAGGTGGAACTCTACATACTTGGCTGTGGAGAGAATCATCCGGATCATAAAAGAGAAGGGAGAGGATGCTATCTGAAATGCCTGCGAAGAATTCAAAGTAAAAATGTGAGTATTGTTTTATGTCTATGTGTATATATGACACTGATAATAAACAGTGATTGAATTTCTTCCTTTTTCATACCTATTCCTGCATGAAAGTTGTATGTTTTGCTACACAGGATGAGCCCAGCTGAAATAGTTTTCCTGACTTAGTACTGCACTGTGATGATACCTTTGGTGACGGCTCTGAACATCCTTCAGTCTGAGAACAACACGCACTTGGGGTGGCTCCTGCTGGTGGTCTTTCAGTTAGAAGCCAAATTAAACAGACTGGAGACCACTTCCAAGATGTGTCTACCCCTCGTAAGAGCAGTTCAGGATGTTATCAAAAAGCGCTTTGGTGGGATGATAAAAGACTTCTGCCAAAGTTCAAGATTACCTGGACTGAGAGGGCTGATATCATAGAAGCAGGTATGATTTCAATATTTTATTTGACGTAAGTGACGTAAGTCTTTGCAGTTTCTGCATTATGATCAACTCTTTGCCACATTAATCAACTTAATTGTCAGAAATAAGTCATATGCACTGTCGTGTGCTCAACTTGTCTATGTGAGTCAACACCTTGACCAGATGGCAGAGGCCGCAGTGGAGCAAGTTGGGCAACATTCATCAGAGGAAGAGCACTTCTTTTCCTCAATGAAGTCCAGAAAGCCACAACGTACAGGAGAGCTTGATGGGTACCTTCAAACAAAGTGGATCTGTTGAACTCATTTCCACACATCAAAAACCTTTCCGTCAAACTCAACACTGGCCTTCCTGCCTCAGCCATATGTGAGCGTCTATTGCAGGGTTCCTCAAATCTTATGCTTATGCAATCTAAATCCGATGCACTGCAGAGTTTGGATATAACCCTAATCAAACACACCTGAGCATGCTAATCAATGTCTTAAGGATCATTAGAAATCACAGGTAGGTGAGTTTTATCAGGGTTGGAGCTAAACTCTGCAGTGCATCGGACCTCCAGGGTAAGATTTGAGGAACCCTGGTCTATTCAGTAGTGCTGGACTGCTATTCACTGCAAAGCAAGCTAGGATGAACTCGGCTAACTCTGAAAACCAACTGCTGCTTAAACTTAACAGAAAGTTAATAGATTAAGGATGAACTGTTATGATATACAGAAGTGCAAAAAAAAAAAAAACTACCATGTTGTTCATTTGACAGGTCTGTTATCTGATAATGGCACCATTTTTTCTAAATTGCTTGAATGTCTCTGATCCATTTTGACTTTTGCACTACTGTTTTAGTGTTTTTAGTGAATTATTTTCATTGTCTTTTATTTATTAGTTTTTATTGTACTTTAATTTGTAAAGTTGTTTCCTCAATTAAAACAATCAGATTGAGATTTATATCCCCGTCTGTTTTTTTTTTTTTTTTTTTAACTACACTAGAATCACCCACCCACCGCTGTTGTTAAAAAAAATGTAAAAAATTACTCAGTTTAGAAGAGTTACTTTTTACTTTTACTTGAGTAGATTTTTGGCCAGTACTTTTACTTGTATTTAAAAAAAAAAAATCATTAAAGTAACGGTACTTTTACTTGAGTAGCATATTTTATTACTCTTTCCACCTCTGGGCATTAGAATAAACAAGTTTACTTTCATGTTGTTACAGTGTTAACATGTATAAAGTAAAAATCTATTTGCAAAACTGTTATTAATTTATAGTGAAATGTATCAAACAAGCAATAATGGTCTACGTAGACTTTACTGAAAACAAACACAGTCCTATGGTGACTTTACTTCTGTCTTCTTCTACTAACGTATAAACAAATTCAGTCTCACATGTTCTCAACACTATTTTTTTTTTTAAATTCCATAAAGTGAAAATAAAGTGTAATAATTAAATATTTTTTAAAGTTAATGTCTTAATTGTATATTAAGGATTTGTGGATATACCTTAAACAGACAAAATGAAGAATAAAAACCAACCTCCTTGTTCCTCTTGTTTTATTCTCAATGTGTCTGGTTCCTCTTGTTTTATTCTCAAGGTTTCTGGTTCCTCTTGTTTTATTCTCAAGGTTTCTGGCTCCTCTTGTTTTGTTCTCCATGTTTCTGGTTCTTGTTTTATTCTCCATGTCTCTGGTTCACTGGTGTTCTTTTCAATCTCTTCTTTAACAAACATCATCTTCACAGCAGCAGATCTCAGTTCAGATGATACTCCTCCAGATATTCCTGCTTGCTTCAACACTTAGTCACGACTGTGAAGATGAAAATTACAATTATTCATTGGCCTGATTCAGAAAATTTACTTTTCTATATCCAGAAACGACATTTCTAACAGTTTTTATTAACCTGCATCACGATAAAACAACAGAGAGCGCGGTAATCATCTTCCTCTGAGGTTTAATGGTGTTTGTCAAACAAACGCATGTGTTATAGCGCCCCCCGCTGGACTGGAGAGTGAAGCTGCGCGAGGAGGTAAATAAACTGACGTGAAAGACAGGGATTAACCTTCTTTTGTCTGTATAAATAAAGAGATATTTGCATAGATGGGCGAACATAATCGCTCTTTTGTAACTGTAGCCAATTGCATTTATATTAAGCACCCAGTTTTCACTTGTCTATCATTTAAATAGCTTACATTTACAAAACGAGCATACAATTGCAGAAATAAGCATTTTTTTTAAGTGAAGATCTATGTTTAGGCCAATAATATTATCAATGAAATGAAATAATATAATTTATGTATTGTATTCTAATAATAATATCAAGGTTTACACATTTTATTTTACATGCTTATTTTTGTGTGGGTTTAGTTAAGAATACTAAAAACAAACATGCGTGTCCTCCAATTTGACCCAAATAATGACTAGTTTGCACATGAAATTAACTAATTCATTAAGCCAGGTTACCATACACGTTACTTTCACTTTCAGATAGACTTGATACTAAATTCCCCTCCCAAACAGGCACATCCTCTGTAAATGCACAATAGATTGTGTTCAATCTTAGTTTAGCACAGCAAACAAAAATCTATAGTAATTCTATAGTGGAGATTTTTAAAAGTATAAATTGTACGTTTTAGCATCAGTAAAAATATACAAAAACATGTTATGCTTGTATGTAACGTATTAATACCTACGTATAAACATGAGATTAGGCTGGACTGACGCGGTCGTTACAAGGTACACTTCAAGGTATGGTCCAACCCAGAACACATGAACTTATTCACACTGGAGAGAAACTATATCTGAATTTCATAAAAACAACAACAACAACAAACAAACAAACAAAAAAACATTGTGTAATAGGGTAGAGGTAGTGATAGTAGGTTTGAGGACTACAAATAAGTTGGACTACAAATCCCAGCAGTCAGTGTACTATAAAAAGGAAATCAAATCTTTGGCCTTCCTCTTTGTGGTAACTGGTTTAAACACCGTGTGCCAAACATAAGAAGTCTCTTTGATGTTTGTATGCATTGAATTGTGGAGGTAAGTTTGTGACTACTTGGATTTTTAGCTGGTGTGTTTAGTGGTAATGTGTTTTATGGTTTTTTTATTGTTTTTAGTGTGCTTATTGGAGACATACTGAGGGGGTGCCTTAGAGAATTGAATAGATTTATTCAACACAGGTATTTTATTCAACTGAATTTTTGAAATGTTACATTTTATATTTGTAAAGTTTTATGGAATTTAAGTGTTTTTATTTTGATGTTTTAAAAGGGAAATTGTGAAATATATTTATGGTTACCGTTTACTTTTATTTGAATACATTGGTGGTTTAATACTGGGTCTAACAGATGACCTTATGTTATATTGTGACCTTTCTTTGCTCTTGTTTTGTGTTATTTGTTTTCTTTGTTTGTACCAGAGAACAGTGTGGTTTCCATTGTGGTCTATATGGTTAACTCTGTTAAAGGGAAGTTTGAGTAGTGAGTAGTGGGTGTTTTCTTTCTTTTACACTGGTAGTGATTTTTGTGTTGTGCTGTGATGGAGTGTATAATTTGCACAGAGTGATTACCATTATATTCCATTTGGAAACCGTGTGTTCTATAGTGTTTTTTTTTTGTTTTTTTGTGGTTTCTTTGTCACTTGGATAAACAATAAATGTTATATTTGCAATGAAACAAACTGCAGTTGTTGCCCATTTTATAGCTCATCCATAATCGGTTGGGTTACAATTGTCAGCATCCCTTGATTTCACAATCAGAATTTCAGAATGTTTCTGATAACGTGCAGATGAAATGTAAGCATTGTCGCAACATGAATAGATTTGCCATTATTTATTACAAATAATTGCAATATTTTGCAGAAACTAAAATAATTTAGAACGCAATTATTTTGAAACTATGGTGTACCTATTTTAATATGTTGTGGTATATATGACCTACTTTGAAACACCAGTCTTTTTTTTTTTATATTAATATAGTATTATATTTTAGATCTTGGTATTTTTTTTTAACCACGTGGTACATATTCTGTTATGTAAAAATGGAGATTACGGAACAAAACTCCTGAAAGATTTAATACGTTTCTGCTATGATTCATTATTCAAGATGTAGTCTGAGCAGATCAGTGAGGTAGAGTTTCTCATGACTCTGATGGAGAACGCTTCAGTTAGGGTTATTTTATTTTTAAATGAATGAATTCATTCAATGAATGAACTCAAAGTGAAAATCAAACGGTTTTTTTTTTTGCGTATCAGAGAGTCGCAGTCAATAAAGATGATTTAAATCTCTCGCGCTGTTCACTATCACTTCCGATCACTCTTTTAAAGGGAGCGCATCTTGAGATGTAAGATATTTGTCAATGAGCTCCGGGGATTGCTGAGCAGCAAATTCCCCACCGTGGTCTTGTAGGTTATCCCTCCTCTCAACCCGCGATCAGTCACGCAAGCACTTTATTATTCCCTATTGTAGTTGCATTGCATCTTTTCATATGAAAAGGTTTCATGTATATTTATAGATATCATCTGGAAAATAAATATCCAAAACTCCTGTACCATCGGAAAGTCCCACAAGGCAAAAGTGTACCTTTGTCTGAGCATTTTTTTTTTGTATCCAGACAAATGAATAGTAAATTGTTACTCTACAAGTCTTAAATTTTTTAATTCTTTGTGCCAGACCCTGTTGAAATGGCGGAGAACGGGAAGGAATAGATCGCAATTACACGTAGCCTATGTTCTTAATGTTATATTTAATTTAAAATGTATGTTATATTCATAAACCCTGATATAATAACTATTTCAATAATGAACTAAGATCAAAGAAGGAGATCATAAAGCTTTTAAAATAAAGCAGCACAAGGAATATTAATTGTTTAAAATAGATTTAAAGTGTCTCATGATAGGCTCAGCGTAAACCACAGCAGCAACGAGATCGATTCAAACTATGACTTTTAACTTGACATTTAGTAAGATCACGTCCAAGACGTTATTACGGGTCATGACTATATCTGTTATTAATCCCTCTGTCCTTCTGACCCTCTTTCCTTCTGCTGTGTCTTGTAAGTTTGTTGTCCGTTTTCATTAACTAACACCACAGATCTGGATATTTTAGTCAAGACTAAAGTGTGTGTGTGTCGAGGTATAAGTTACTGCTGGGCTGCCAACTCTCATTTGACTGTCTTCACATGCTCTCACGCCATACCCCTTATTAAGCCCACCGCCATTTTAATTCTAAAAAAAAGATGTGAGTGATAACAGGCTATCAGCAGACCGGCAGCGTTCGCTATGGCGTATTGTTGATCGTTTAGCTGTAATAAACCGTTAACACATAATTTCACACATTCTGAACTTTTTCTCCTTCGTCCGCCAGACGTATACAGTACCGCCGCTCCCTATACGCAGAGTACGCAGTCTGCGTAGGGCACCAGCTCCCAGGGGGGCACCATCCCAGT
>JAUCMS010000204.1:0-14672 GCA_032357445.1 Enteromius radiatus | reverse complement strand
AGGAATCTTGAGGAATAGCTTTTATTTTAACTGGGATTTTCGTGTCACTTTTAGGGGAAATTCTAAGAAAACGTCATAACTCTGAGAATTTGGCCGCTAGGAGCCACTTTTTGCACAAACATTCTTTAGGCATACGGGCCCTGGTATCCACATAATAATTTTTTTTTTGTGAATTTCTCTGAGACTGTACATGCCACAGTTTAAAGTCTGCATGTCCTGCAAGAGCACGTTCAGGGTTTAAAGAGATACCAAATGATAGGATGTTTTACCATGATCACTCCCTCACTTGGTCCTCAAATGTTTGAAATTAATTAAGTGACATTGGAAATATGATAATATTTTTGTATTTATTATTTAAATCTGTCTATTTAAAAAAATAAATAAATAAAAAACGTGTCATAAATCAACGTCTCAGGAAAATGAGGACACCAGGCCTAAAAGCATGTTTATTTTGCAAATTGAGAGACATAACAAATTAATTGGGAAATAAATAAACCTCAGTATTCTATTAAGTGGTATATATTATTATGACAATGCGGTCAATTATTACTCCCATTATTACACTTTTTTTCACTACATGTTGCCCCCAAAACACTTTAATATGCAAATAAGTTTGAAATGAGAAAACCCGTTTATGACCATTTTACACAAATTTAGCATTTTCTATTTAAAGAAATTGAGTCCTGATATCATATAAAATATTTTTTTTATTGGTTTTAAAGTTTAAAAGTCGATGGTTTGTAATGCTAATTTTTAATGAAATCCGTAAAAATGTTGGTTTATTGTTTTTTTTTTTATGTGGCTGGGCGGAGTCGTTATTAAAGCTCGTGGCAGGACAAGACTTGGTCAATGTCAGCGTGACTTGCTGCCTTGAAAAGCATATAAAGAACATTAACGGAATATCGTGAAGGAAGCTGCTTTAAAAAGTAAGTCTAAACTTTTTATTCGTTCACGTGTCACGGGCTGTCAGTCTCGCTGTTTGTTCTGTGAAGGAATGCGTCTGAGGCACTGTTCAGGGTTCGTAAATACGGTGACTTTTTGGGAGATTTTTAATGTTCTGACGATAAGATTATCGGACATAATTATACAACCTATAACGGTTTCTGCATGTTGCTAGATATAAAGCAGCCTAGACACTTTTAGTGTCTCTGTACTTCCCTTTGGATGATTGTGTAAACTTGAGTACTAAGAAACTAAAACCACATTTACAAGCCACAGTTATTCTGTACTGATATACGCTATTTCTTTCAATATGCCTTAAGGATACACGTTGTATACAGTAATTAGGCAGAATCTTTTCTTTTTTGCATTAGAATGGGGATTTGACAGGGCAGGGATCTACAGATCTTAACGTAGTTAACATACTGAGAACATATCATCATTGCCTGCTGATTTCAACACAAAACGAGACAGATTATGATGATTTTTTACATTTTTATTTTACGTTTCATTTATTAATTATCAGTTATCACAGTTATCAATTTATTGGGGCTGCTTCATCCAATTTTTTTCTACTGGGCCATCAGTTTGAGTCAAACAGGATTTTATATTCCACATAAATGGTCAGTGTGATTATCATGTGCTCGTCTCCTCATGACTGAATACTGTAAACATGAACCTTTTTTTTTAGCATCAGCCAAACAAGTTCATAAAGACATATTGTAGAAATATGAAAATGTGGCCATCATTTATTCACCTTCGTGGCATTTGAAACATTTACAATTTTCTTTTTTTATGTGAAACACAAAAGGAGAAATGTTGAAAAATGAACAAACAACTCTTTTCCATATAAACTTAGAAAATTTTGACACTTTCTTTTTAGGATGAATACATTCCTTGTGATGTAGTCCTTTATAAGCATTTATAAAATTGAATTTGAGTTTCAGAACTCTGTTTAGATCTATTTCTCAAACTCAGCCAAAATCAACACATACACTCACAAACTGTTTTGAAAGGTTGCTAGGTGGTTCTTTTGGTGTCTTGAGCCATTAGAGGTGACATAACCTAAAATATTTATTTGATGTGCGATAGCTGCATGTACAGTCATGTTATTTTCATGCAGTCTTATTATGACTTCATCAGGTGTGAGACCTGCTTTTATTTTGATTGTGTGTTGCTAGGTCTTTATTCAACCGTATGGGATGTTTTCATATAAACCAAGTGGGCGATGGTCACACCAAATTAAACCTCATTTTGAAATAAAAATAATTTGGTGCCAACTACAATCCCACAGGAAAACACACTGCACTTTATATAAAAGTTCACTCTGAAATTAAAAATTCAACATATGTTAATTTTCTCACCTTTATGTTGATTCACATTGTTTTTGGAATATAAAAAGTTTTGCAGATGGTGAATGCTGCTTTAATACACACAACGACAGACCGAAACAGAAAAAATGATGAAGAATAAAGCTGCTTCTGTATATATTCCATCTATCACTGAAATCACCAAAAATGCAATGTATGCAAGATTTCAGTGTTCCTCCCACAAAACAATTTTATTCACATTGTACTAAAAATAACAAGATAAACTTAGCATGTCAAGCATCTCCTTTTTGTGCTTTTACAAAGGGAAAAAAACGGTTTAGGACACACAAGAGTAAAGTAATGACAGAATTAGCTTTTTTTTTCCTAGTGAACTATCTCTTTAAAATCTAAATCGGTCTCAGAGTAGATCCCTCACTTGTGCACATATATGCCAGCTGCTTGCTCTATCTTTGGCTTCAAACCAGCTGCTGGAGACTTTAGACCTTATACACACAGTTTTAAAAGTAAACAGGTCTCAATCACAAACTTATCAATGTGGAATTTTTTTTTTACCAAGACTTCATTGCGATTAATGTTGAAAATACTTATATTGCTTCACATTGTTGCAGAAACCAAGATACATTTTTTCTTCAGAATCTCATGAATAGAAACTTACAGACTCCAAACGTTTTAATGTAGTGTGTATATGAAGATTCAAAGTGTACTGTAACAAAATGCCAGTTTTCTTATATTAGTATGAAAGTTGTAGGTCATGGTGTGTCATGATATAGTGTGAGCAGATGTGTGAGAAAGGCTCTCTAGCATTCTCATCATAGCTGTCTATGACTTTTTCAGTTCAAATTAGTTTCAAGTTGTGTTTCAGTTAAATGGCAACAATTTGAAGATGTTCTCCCAAGTTTAAACAGTTTGTTTTTCTATATATACAGTAAACACTTAATGCCTCTGTACTTCCGTTTGAATGACTGTGTGAACCTGAAGGACTGAGAAATTAAAACTACATTTACAAATAATTTAGTATGTTGCCTATTTGTTTAATATGTCTTAAGGATAGAATATTTTTTAGAGTAATCAGGACCGAGATTTCTTTTCTTTTGCATTAAAAACATTTAATATGTTTCATCAAGAAGCACATTTAAAGCATGATACTGACTCCATGATTTTTCAGATCAGTTTTTTTTTAAATAAAAATAGCCATGACAAACATTAAAATTTTTCTATTTATAAATTGTGATTTAATTTTTTTTTTTAAATACCAGGTTTGCTGTGCTCATTTGTACACTGAAAAATATGTGTAGAAATATTGAACTTGAAAATTTGAAGGGGAGAAACTGAAATGGTGTTACTGCTAACAGTCTTTGTTTTACAACCTGAAAAAATATTTCATAATTATTATTATACTACTAAATAATAACACACTATAAAATATAAATGTACAAATAAATTGTATTATTTTGTTATTATTTCACTGTTAAATGCCACTGTAAAAAGTAGTATTTTAGAAAAAATAATATTATAAATGAAATAATAATCACCACTGTAAAATTAAAGAAGTAGTATTTAAGGAACATTTTAAATAATGCATCAATTTATATTAATTATTTATTTCTTCATTATCTTAATTTTCATAATTTTAAATCCTTAACCATCAGACTTTTATTTTGATTTAATGTTCTATAATCTATAAGATATATTCTGAGAGTCTAGACAATACACATGGAATCATGAGCAAAATTCTTCATTTGTTCTGTCTAGAAGAAACAATTGATGCTTTAAAGAGCTGTCATTTGTGATTACTCATTCCTAGACTGATATAAACCTCTCAGACTGAGTTTGTGCCTACAGGGGCGTAGAGGTTGTGACCTCATGAGTCTTGTAAGAAATTGGGGAGCTCATTGGTTACAGAAAATAGCTTGAATTGCTCAGTCTTTGAATGTTTGCTCTTGTGTGTGAACCTCATCAGTTCTCATGACATCAATCATGAATGCATATTTCCCAATTGAATAAAACATGTCAAAGCAGATGTTATTTGCATTCACGTTTGTCCTCTGGTCTGACCTGTAACTGTAGTATTCATGGCATACAATCTGCAGGATTCAGTGACCTACAGTCATCCAGAGCTGCATAGCACAGATTCTTAGTCTGCACACATTCACACATACAGCTGCAGACTGTGTGTGTGTTTGACTGTTAGACTGGTAAACCTTTAGACTTTTTTTAAATAAAAGGTAAATATATCTAGCCTGGCTTCCGAGACTATAAAGCTCATACGAGCTTAGTCTGGCCAAGCTGCCTTACTACTCGTTTCTCATTGGTTCCCATTTTTTGGGAACAGAAAATATAACCACACATGTTAGCTGATGTGCTTAAAAACATTGAGGGGCTAAATCTGATGGAAGTCAGCAAAATGGCTGGAATTGCTTGCAACCCCTTTAAATAAGAGGATAAGTGATCAGTGGCATGCCTAGAGTAAAACGTGCCCCCTTTGATACTTAAAGAGACCTAAACAAGCACTCAATGATGTTTTGCTAATGTATCACATCCATGTATTTGAAGAGATGAACATAGAGGCACAAATAAGTCAATAGTTGTCATAAAGTAAAAGAGCTAGCCTATGAATTGAATATAATATCATTTGGCCTGTTTGAGCTTATATTGAAATCTTTGGATTTGTACTGCATGTGTTTGTATCTCTACAAATCTGAGTACTGTTTGAGAAATGTATGAGTCTCTAAAGATTAAATTTGATATTACTGGGGTCCTGAGAGGAATATCTGATGAGAACAATATTTAGTCCATAAAAAGCTGTCCATTAAATTTCCTTTCTGCTGAGAAGGTACTTCAGAGGCGTGTCTGGTTTATGTTAAGATAAAAGGAATGCATCTCACAAATGGAATTTGGTGATTGTGAGAAAAGTCTTGAGAAAACAGAAGAAAATATGTTGAGGAGATGGAGGACAGCATGAGGCTATTAGAAGAAAGGAAACACATGGTTCTCATTTTCTCATTTTCAGTGTCACTGGGACCGAATCCACATGCAACATCAGCATTTCTGATCCTTTTGATTGAATCTTTTCTGTACCAAAGTGCTAGTGATCACTGATCATTTGTGAAAAATCACTGATGTATATGTGAATGGCAATTTGGCACATCTGTCAGCATAAGCAATGCTGGGAAATTCCTGCTGAAAGGTTACGGCTCATGTCCAAATAGGCAATTACTTTCACAACATTGTGGAAAAACGCATATGTATGGGGACTTTTTGTTTCCATCCGTTTTATGCTGCTGGATGTTTTGATTATGTAGCATTTTCACTTTTTTTCACTTCTTAAACCATTTTAAACTTTTCAAACGTTTTTAAACTTTCTGCTCTGGCTTTCTCAAGCCAACTTAAAGTTTGTCTTGACAATTTTTTTTTATCTAGTTAAAATATAAGTACTATTTGTAATTGTTATATACTGCTATTACAATGATCTTCCCTATAAAATATTCTAGCCAATTAAACAAACATCAGTTTAAATGTTATTATAAAATAACAAATTCTCTATTTTTTTTATTGTCCTTCATTATGAATTATAGTTTTAAAATTTGTTTTAATAATCTCTATGTAAATGCATTTTTGTGCTAAAATTAAGTTTTAAACTGTTTCTGAACAGATAAGTGAAAAAAATAATTTTCTGCACCTGAAACTGTAAATATGCAATGATTAACTTAGCTAAAAGTAGTATGCTACATTGTTGCTTAATTCCATGTGTTACTATCATAAAAATCTTTATTTTGAAATTTGATTGAACACATTTTGTGAAATAATCCTTATTTTGTGCAAATGATCATGTTTGATAAAATAAACATAAACTCGTTTTCTTTTATTATGGCTTCCATTTATTAAGTGCCTCTTTTAATCAAATTAGTATAATTATATGCTTTATTTCCAGTTTGGATGATTATTGCATTACAATCTTATCTAGTGTGCAATTCATAATGAATGCATATGTGTGCTTCTTGTTTTGTGCAAATTAAAAAGTCTGTTTCACATTTTCAAGGAATTAGTCACATGCACAGCATTGCTAGAGAATATAAAAAAGGCGAAGGGTCTTGAGTTAACAGCATTTACAAAAAAAATCACACTTTGACTTCTCTCAAGCCACTCTCTCTCTCTTTCTCTATAACTCAATCTATAACTTGTTTTATTACATTTTAGAGCTAAGAATGTTTATCTTGCAGATGCATTACACAAATTCTTGTGAAGAAACAACAGTAGTCATAGAATGCTTTAATTCATTATTACTCGAGATCTTATTTGCATTCTCTTTGCGTTTGCTTCAGCTATTAATCATTATCAACAAATGCATTGCTAAACATTTATTGTCTGTGTGTTGATTCCAAGTCTATTTATCTAATTATTTTGTACGATGTTTTCCAGGATGCCAGGAGAAAGACTGTCAATCCGAGATAACGCCGCTGTCGGCCGTTTCCATGGCGTTCCTGCCAGCAATGGCCAGGCCGTCCCAGAGAGACAGGAGTCCAAAACGAAGAAAGAAGAGAGCGGATGTCGCCACTGGTTGCGGAGAGCTTGTCCGTGTTGTTTCCGGAGACAGAACAGCTCGTATGATGTAAGCGGTGAAGCAGATGATGTGGCTGCCAGGGAAGGAGAGACTGAAGAACCGACGACTCTGCCCACTGGAGACACAGAGCTGGACGGTGAGGAGCTCAGGCTAAACACTGACATGATATTAGAGACTTCTTTTCAAAAACTCCCTCAAACTCGGTCTTTGTCTTCTTCTCTCTGCCTTTTCTCATCAGAGTTGACTCTAGCGGTGCGTTCTGTGGATCTGCTCAGTCGGAAATCCGATCGGAACAAGAAGGAGCATCACACGGATCAATACAACAGTGACCAGCTCATCATCCGCAGAGGACAGACTTTCCAAATAGAGCTCCACTTCTCACGACCTTTCAACCCAAACACAGATAAACTTCACCTGGAAATGAAGACAGGTGAGCGGGAAACTGAATCTCAGGAACTATACGGTCAGATTACACACATACATGCTTTTTAAATGTTACCTTTTTGGCTTCAGTTGTAGTGAACGATAGTAACCCTGATTTCAGCATAGTTATGCCTGGAAATGATTTGGCTGGAATCCTCCCTTGTGTAATCATTTTTCAGGAGAAACCTAAAGCCAAATATGTCACATTCTTCCGAAGGCCAGTTGAGCCTCTCCCTAAACCATATGCTTCATGTCATCCTTCAGGGCCGCTCCCGCAGGTGTCGAAGCGGACACACATCATCATACCGCTGGTGGAAGAGCTCCAGGATGAAAGCTGGGAGGCCAAGATCGTGGAGCAGAATGTTAACAGGGTCAAGCTGTCTGTCAACTCAGCCGTAACTGCTGTTATCGGGAAATACAAGCTGACCATCACAACACAGTGTCTGAAGACAAGCAAAACTACCACACATGACCACGACAAAGACATTTATATGCTCTTCAATCCCTGGTGTGAAGGTAAGACTGATAGTGTTCCAGCACAAGGAGTACTTCACCCAAAAATAAAACAATTGCAAAAAACGTACTCATCCTACAAATAGATCAAATAAACACTTGCATTTTTATTTCAAATCAAGTAATAACTTGTAAGAAAAACTGTGTGTTTGTTAAAAAAATAAATCTACAGATTCAAATAGATCAAGAGCAATAAAATGAACACTTAAATGGTTCTCAGATGTTCTCTTTCCACAAAGTCACTAAGAAGATATTTTATGCTCTTTTTTAACTATAGCTTCCTTTTTCATCAGCTCAGAGATTGCAGCATGTTAATGAATCATGTTATTCCACATTTCGGAATGCAGTAATGTATGAAATCAAGTTTGCGTAGATAGTAAATGACTCTTCACCTTTCTTTTAACAAAACTCATTCATTGACGAAAAGCCAGCTCACACCTCTACTGAAGCACGTCTGGGAAACTCTGATATATTCTGCCTGAAATATTTGCACAGTCTACTGTTAACGCAATATAACATGAAGGTGCAAGTTTCCATTTGCAGCCCAGTGACTTACGTCAGTCTTCAGGAGCAGTGAACCTAATCTTGTAATCCATTTGTGTTCCAGCAAGTTTGATTAACAGCTGCTCTGGCTTTGCTTCAGTTTCTGGCTATAACTCATAACTAATCTTGTTCTTACAATACAGCTTGATTGTAGTTTTACATCATCTCTGGCATAAGCAGGAATCAGTTTTGCTTGAGGTGCTTTCGTATGGTTGTCTTTTGAGAATAGGTTTTTTCTTCCTCCTGGAGACATTGCCACAGTTCTTCTGGATTGAGTCTTTCTCAGTTTGTTCTGTATCTTCATGTGATTCCAGACAGACTGATGATGATCAGATCAGATCTCTGTGTGAAGCACTGGTTGTTGTCAGACAATAATCTCACTGCATTATTACAATTAATGACTAAAATCATGTTTGGAAATGTAAACTGATATTTCCAACTGACACGCCACCGCAAAAGATAGAAATAACAGACTTAAAGCCATTGTTTGTTGGTGAAAATACTAGTAGCCTATATATATATATATATATATATACACAATCAAAATAAATAATATTAAAAGGCAACTTATTTAATGCATATAATAACAAAAGAACATAATTACTCTTTTTTTTTTCAACTTTAAAGCCTCTGCTTTGATTCAAAGTGCTTGAGTTCTTATTAGTCTGAGATAGTTTTGTTGGGTGGTTCAGGCTTTGCTCTCCTTCCTTCACTGAATACCAGAGATGTTTTGTAAGGAAAGAGAGCTCTGCCAAATCACCTTTCACTCTGAGCACTGTAAACCTTTTCTTTCTCTGCATTTTTTTCTGATGTTTCTTGTACAGCTCCACCTCATCTGGCGATTCACATGTCAAATATTTCACTACCTCTCCTGCTTTCTTTCTCTCCCCCCTTGGCCCCTCGTTCACTCCAGGCCCCTTCCTGTCATTCTTTACTGCTTTTTTCAGCCTGTTTTGTTTTATAACACTTTATGTTATAAAGAGCTGCTGGCTCATTGCTGTTTTGCAGAACATGTGAACTCTAACACTGCATGAATTTGTTTTAATTTAAGGAAGTCTTTCAGTAATGGGGTGTAACTGTCTTCAAATTAATGATTTACTCAATATGTAGAGAATGCCTATACATGCTCAAATAGATAGGTACAGTTTTTTTAATTGGGTGTCAAATTGTTAAATGGTATATTTTTATAACCCATCCATTGTTTTGATATCATCATACTTATTTCTGTAACTTTATCAAATCTATCCCTATATTTTCTGATGTTTATTCAGAAAATGATACCACCTACTTAGATATGTCAAGATATGTCATTAGGAACTAGCTTTTATTAATTAAGTTTATCTTACAAAAGACTGACTATAATTAGCTATAATCATGTAAATATATAATTAACCAATTGAAAAAAATCAAGAAAACATGTTTATTTGAAACATTCTTATTAGAGAAAGGGAAAAATCAAGACACATCTGGAAAAGTTCTTAATATTTTTTTTTTTTTATTTTAATTTTAGTTTTGGTAATTTTGTTATGTGCTTTAGCCATTTTTACCATATTCTGTTAGTTTTTTAGATATTTTTAAATATATTTAAATGAAATTTAAAATGTTAATATCATTTAGTACATTGTAAAAATATATATTTTAAAAGTTGTACATATAAAAGATTATTAGAGCATGTTTTACAAAAAAGTACAAAAAATAAAAAAATTTCTAGTTTAAAATTCAGTGTGTGACTTTTGTGTTTGTAAAAAAACAAACCAAAAAAATAACTAGATAATAACTAAATAACTAGAATACTAGCAATGTAGTGTTCAGTGTTTAATTTTTAATCAAATATTTATATTTAATTTCATTTAAATTAACTAAAACAACTTTTATTAATTTTTGATAGCAATAGAATCAATGTTTCAAAAGTTGAAAAATTTTGCCCAATGTTCATTTAATTGTGATATTGTGTTAAAGGAAAGCTAATATAATTTATGTCTTTAAAAAGATGTATGTGTCATACATATGAGCCTGCAGTGTTTTTCTGTCTCAGTGCTTCACACTTTCTGGCCTCTTTCCATTACACTTTCTCTAGCATGAGTCATTTCCGTTTGTAATCTCTTCAGTGGTCTAGTATCTCCTTCTTTATAGTGCCTTTCCCTTTTCCAT
Source organism: Enteromius radiatus (assembly GCA_032357445.1). Taxonomy (NCBI): domain Eukaryota; kingdom Metazoa; phylum Chordata; class Actinopteri; order Cypriniformes; family Cyprinidae; genus Enteromius; species Enteromius radiatus. The sequence goes on along the minus strand of JAUCMS010000204.1, from coordinate 4,211 downwards.
TTGATTGCACCACCCTCTTGTTCAGACGCTAACGCCCAGAACATAGAACACAGCAGATTCCAGACGCCCTGCTGTGGATCACGTTGGTGACATCACTCTATAACACTGCTTTCTTTTGAAATGATCCAGACCACCACCGTATCAAATCCTGGATCTGTGCTCATGGTCCCTCATGACTCTCTCTCTGTCTCTCTCTCTCTCTTCAGATGACACGGTGTACATGGATGGGGAGAAAGAGCTGAAGGAGTATGTCTTAAATGACACTGGAAGAATCTATTATGGCACTGAGATGCAGATTGGAGCTCGCACATGGAACTTCGGCCAGGTGTGGAGATAAATAAAGCACTAAGAATAAAGCACTTTGTCAATAATTTTTTTTTAAATAAAGTAATTTTATTATTTTTTTTGTTTAATATAAATTCTGAAATTTTCATAACTGATTTTATTTTTTTCAGAAATATTTTCTTTTAAATTTCAGCTCCATTTCAATTCTTTTTTTTTTTAGTTTAACAACAATGATTCTATTTTGTTGTTGTTGATAATGTTAAAACCACCACATATCAAATAAATGAATCATTTTAACCCATTCTCTCAAGAACTGCCCACTCAGACAGGAAAAGGCATCTTGTAAAGCACCTAATCTCGCACAGCCAGACCTTCTGTCTAATGGCTGAAGGCAGGTTTCATTGACCAAGGCCCACCCAAAAGTCCTTTGTCCGACATGTCAAACAACCAATCAAAGTTTGTTTAGTTCAGAGTCACACTTCTGGGCGTGGAAATGTTGGCACACAAACAGACTGGTGTGTATAGCTCTTTTATTTTAAAGATTCTATGCCACAAAATTGGAATATTTCACATACTTCTGAAAATCCAGCTTTCAGTTGATCTTGATAAGCGCTCTTCTTTCATTAGGGAGTTTTGCGGCCTGACAACTTTTTTCCAGGCGGAATGTTAAAGAACGCACGTCTCCCCAGAAAGCCTGTATAATTCAACCAATCTGAAGTGTTTTCAATGTATGCCATATGCATCAGATATTTAGCCAAAGTTCTGTGGGCGTGATGTCTGAGACTATAAAGCACCAAACCACAGTTCATTTTGTTTTTATGTGCCGTTTACGGTAAATCTGGCATCAATTATGCCATAATTGTAGATTGACTTGGAAAAAAAACAAAAAGAAAACATACGATTACTGTGCTTACAAAATAGCAAAAATATGTGCCAACTTTGCAGTGAGAATTTAATGCTTGTTTAACGAAGCCAATTTCGGGCCATGTTTAGACTTGAGATTTTATCTAGTTGTCTCTCTCTCTCTCATCCAGTTTGATGAAGGAATTCTGGATGCCTGTCTGTTTGTGCTGGATAATAGCGACGTTTCTCCCACGGGTAGAGGAGATCCAGTTAGTGTGGTCCGAGTCATTTCTGCCATGGTGAGTGCCACCACATCCAGAATTATTGCTGCAATAGATCTAGTAATATGTGTCAGATTATACTGATACAAACACTACCTGCCGTGACCTTCATGAATTTATATGATTGTCCTTTCTAGATCAATTCCCCGGATGACCTTGGTGTTCTGGAGGGAAATTGGTCTGGGAATTATGTGGGTGGGACGTCTCCCACGGCCTGGAGTGGAAGTGTTGAAATCCTCAAACAGTACCACAGAGAAGGAGGAAAGCCTGTCAAATACGGCCAGTGCTGGGTTTTTTCTGGAGTCACGACCACAGGTGTGTGTGAGCAGATAATAGCCTCTGCTTGCCATTGTTTATGGCAGGAAAGCTTAGGGTTAGTGATTCCAGCTATAGGCATATAGAATATAAAGGTTATTTTTTTCCATTCTATAAAAGGTTCCCTATAGTGGAAAGAGGTTCTTCACACCACTACAAATGGTTCTTTTAAGAATTGTGTGCTGAAAGTTTTGAGGATCCAAAAATGGTTCTCTTTCAAGATTTTTTGAACCTTTATTTTTAGAGTCTAACATTAAAACTTTGTGAAAAAAAATCACAGAAAGTGCTGTCTTATCTAGAGTTTCAAAATCCCGCTCTCTGAAGATGCATCAGTCGTGGTCTAATGGATAGGGAGTTGGACTTGCAACCCAAAGGTCATGAGTTTGAGTGCCAGGTCTGGTAGGAATTGTAGGTGGAGGCAGTGAATAACCAGCGCTCTCTCCACCTTCAATACCATGTCTGACCATTCCCCCAACTGCTTCCCGGATGCTGCAGCAATGGCTGCCCACTGCTCCGGGTGTGTCTTCACAGTATGAATTAAATGCAGAGCATAAACCCCTAGTATGGGAAACCACACCTAGACAAATGTCACTTCCTTTCCTTTCTATTCCAAACACAAAAGAGAGTGAATTTGATTGAATATCAAAATTGTAGACCATGCCCTTTTTTATATATACTGTTTATATAGTCTATAGTCACATTAAATCAGACTTACTGTAATAAAAAAAAAAAAACGTTGTATTAAGTGAAAATTCAGAAGGGAAAAAAATAATAATGTTCAGGCAAAATTAAATGTATTAATCTTAAAATCTCAACAAATTTAAATTGAGAAATTATTGTTTTTCTGTATATAGTCAGAGTTAATCGGATTTGCTGTAATCAAACAGTGATGTTCAGTGACTATTCATTAAAATTACTTCTAATAATGTAGAAAAATAATATAGCGCCGAGTCTATTTTTGCTGCACCGCTTATGCTGAATTAAAGTGACAGTGCATTGTTCTTGATCAAATCTGACCCGATTAACATGAAAAGTAACACATTTTACCATAAAATCGTGTAATTGATGTGTTTCGTGTTTCACACTCACCATATGCAAAAATAAACTGCACAAAAACACATCACTTACACAAGTTTTTGGCCAAACTTCAAAGGTTTGTTAAATTAATAAATCTAGAGGCATTTGTTCAATCCCAATACACTTTATTTGTTGGAATTCTTTCCAAAATTTGTCTTGGATCTCATAGCGTAACCTAATCTAGCATCTGCATGCAAGCCTTCTGTCACATGGCAAAATTTAATATTTCTTATACAAAATGTGAGAAGGGTCAGACATATTTTTTCCTGACAGGCTCTGCTATTTTTTCATAAACACATATTGAAAACTTGTGTAAACTTGTGTAACTTGCTGACGCGTGCAGTGTGAAAACGGGGTAACAGACCAATCAGCTTTTAACATTTTATACATCAGAAAGTACTTGTTCAAATATGATAGCAGTGAATTCTGGGAGGGTATACGATGTCATATAAATTCACAAATCAATAAAATATGCTATTGTCTACAAGTGTAAATATCACCTGGAATCCTGAGCCGCTTTACTGCGTCAGAGTCCTGTGACATTCATAGCTGACCTCAGTCAACAGCTCACTCCGCAGGGAATCTCAGATTAAAATACTCTCTTCATACTGCATACTGTTCATTCCACACACAGATATTAATAGTATTTCACTCTGCATGAGACTCTTGTTCTCATTACTAGAGCTGAACTAATTTTCAGCATCATTACGCCAGTCTATAGTGTCACATGATCCTTCAGAAATCATTCTAATATTTAATACCTACAAAAATGTGCTCTCTTTATCTGTCCCAGTATTGAGATGTCTAGGTATTCCTACCCGCTCCGTAACTAATTTCCAGTCTGCCCATGATACGGATGTGTCCTTGACAACAGATGTGTATTTTGATGAGAATATGGAACCAATCCATGAACTCAACTCGGACTCTGTGTGGTGAGGATTTGTGAATTTGGAATAATTTCATGAAATAAGTCCAGCACTTCTTTTATTAAGTCTTTTTTAATGCTCTGTTTTCTTCTGTCGTCCTGCAGGAACTTCCACGTGTGGAATGACTGCTGGATGGCCCGTCCTGATCTTCCTCCTGGTATGGGTGGCTGGCAGGCTGTGGACTCTACACCTCAGGAGACCAGTCACGGGACGTTCCGCTGCGGCCCGGCGTCTCTTGCAGCTATTCGCTCTGGACAGGTCTACCTTAAATTCGACGCACCTTTCGTCTTCGCTGAGGTGAGTCAAGACACGTCAAATTATGGTTATTTATACTACGGGGCCGTTGAATGCTTGAATCTGATTGGCTGACGAACGTTCTGAGGCGTGCAATTATTTTCAGGGAAACACACGGCGAACGTAGTTCCAGGCAGCTCTCTTGACCGCATTACAGTTCTATATCACTTTGCATAGTTAACTGTAATAA
>JAUCMS010000203.1:0-14679 GCA_032357445.1 Enteromius radiatus | reverse complement strand
ACAAAAAAAAAAAAAAAAAAAAAAAAAAAAAACTGGTTCAGTCGAGGGGCCGGTTCTCCTCTGATAAGATGAACCAGCAGTTCATTTTCAGGCTGTAGCAGAGTCTGATTGAGCAGAGGTCTCATCTGGCCATCAAGGTGATGTGGTCTTCGTTGAGGATCAGTCTCTGGGGATCATCTAGGTGTCCTGTCCGCTGACATTCAGAAGGTGATGATCCACAGTCTGATCTGTATACAGATTGGATCTGCTGACTGCAGTGACCATCTGATCTGGATACGGTAACCTCAAAATCAGAACGAAACAGACTAATGTTAGCACAGATGCATCAAATGAACAAGTACATTGGGTGCTATTAATTACTGCATCCGCTTTTTCACTGTGTTGCACATGCAACATTCCATTACTCAAAATTATCGCAATTAATTTAGCATTTGAATGTTCAATGCCTAATGGAAACCTGTCAGTCTGTGTCAGGGGTGGGACCATAATATGGCGCATTGACATGTTTGACAGGCTTCTGTGTAAGGCATCAGAAATTCAAATGCTAAAGAAATTGTGAATTTTTAAATTGTGTTTTGGCATATTCCATACACAACCCAGAGAGAGTGGAAAAAAAAAGGGATATGGTTAATTGATATTGCTATTTAAATGTGACAGGCTCATTACTTGTAAGACGTGGAAAATACAGTTACAGTTGCTTTTCCATTTGAAATGTGGTAGTCACTGTGAGTTAACTAAAGTGAAAACGTAAATGGTAATGCAAAATTTTAAATTGCATTTGGACAGTTTGGTCACAGCTTATGCGTCCACATGTGGAAATATACAATTCAAAATACAATTAAATAACACAAAAAAAATACAATACCGGTCCATTAATCATGACCAATCCCTGGGAGATCTGCTGGCAATTTTAAATTGCGCACCAGACGTCGAACCGATTCCTTTCCGGTAATAACTTTGTTCGAAAATTGATGAATCGGTTTAATTGAACCGGATTGTCTGTTCTTTTAGACCTGTGGTCCAAAGACATTGTGCATAATTTGTATGTTATTTACATGTCGATATGGACAATTTCAAGTTTTTACATTAGAGCGGAAAGTCGTATTCACATATTTTAACTCATTTGACTCACTTGTTATATTCGTCTTTCAGTGATGGAAACAAGTCTTCCCTCCATTTTCATAGATAGTCACAGATTTCAGCCTTCCAAGACGGTCTCATACTTAAAACTATATTAATCTGTCGTCTCACATACCTTAACATATCTAAGCCTATGTGAGTACATGTACGTTAGCCATGGTCATTTGAAGTGTTTAACAATTGTTAATGACGGCCTGCAGAAATTGAACAATATTGTTGCCGTGAAGTTATAATGTTAATTTCTTAATAATTAATAAAGAAACATAAAAACTTACCTTAAAACGTTAAAACCAGTGGCTTTGCTCCGATGTCCTTTCAAAATGACAGTTAGGGAAGCTATTTAAATCTTCAGGGTGTGGGTCGTTAAATAGCAGCGCTGGGCTGGAACAACCTTGCATTGCAACCCTGCATTTAACCGAACACCTGGAAGATTGAAACTACCCAACAAGTGTTTAAAATTTCATGAAATAACCAAACAAAATGTTTCCCAGGGTTCATAGAACAACATTTTGTCACAGAACTTGCTTCTCCACTGCGAATAAATCACCATCCAAATCAATGAGTTTTATCATTGAGGTTACAGACCTCAATATGGGAAACAATTAAGTACCGTCCAAAAATGGTACACCTGTATAATATAGGCCACTATCTGTCACAAATGAGGACATGGGGCGTTTGAGTTCAGATGCAAAGGGTTTATTCAGGCTCAGAGTCAAGACATGCAGAAATCGAGCACCGTAAACCAGAATCAATTGAGGCATAGACAGAGGCAGAAACGTAAACAAAGCAAAGGTCAAAATACCGTGAATCAGTCCTTAGGGCAAGACAGAGAGGATATCCAGGAACAGGCAGAATTCAGCAACGAGAAAATCCAAATGATAACACGAACAGGAATGGAAACAACTTGGGTAACAGCAAAACATAGAAACAATGAACCGTGAAGAGACAGACAAACAGACCGGTATATATACAGGTGGTACTGCTTGATAGATTGAACCTAACTAGAGACAGCTGTGGAGGAGAGGTGCATACTGGGAAATGGAGTCCGGATATGAAAACAGACACCAAAAACTCAGAGTTCATAGAGAGCTGGAGCTGCCATCAACAGTCTTTAGCTGGCAGCTCCAGCTGGGCGTGACACTATCTGAATTTCAGACATTTTAATGTGCTTATAAATAGGCTTTCTTTTTCACCTAGGTACAGGTATACATTATTAAAGAGAGAGAGAGAGAGATCACAGTTTCATGCTTAATTGAACCCCTAATAATCATAAAAATTATCATAACAAAACAATGGGGTTTTAGCGTTGTTTAGGTTTTTCAAAGAGCTTGATCCCTTTATAAAAACAACATCAAATTCCTACACCGGATTTTAGCCCATGTTTGGTTACAGATTAAGATATGTTTGCAGCACCCAAAAAGCCTAAAACCTAAGTTGATCATAGCTCTTTTGGGTTCAATGGGTCTACAACATACACTACTTTAGTTCACCCCAAAGAAATTCTGAAAATTCTGTCATCATTTACTCACCCTCAAGTAGTTTGCAGCCTGTATTCATTTCTTTGTTCTGCATAACACGAATTAAGATATTCTGAAAAGAGTTTGTAACCAGGATGTTTTGGATCACCATTGCTTTCCATAGTATTTTAGGAGCAAAAAACAGGCTACTATGGAAGTCAATGACGACCCAAAACAGCCTGGTTACAAACTTTTTTTTTTTTTTTTTAAATCTTCCTTTGTGTTCAGCAGAACAAAGAAATTCATACAGGTTTGGAACTACTTTAGGGTGGGCAAATGATGACACTTTTTTTCTATACCTTTAAGTTTGGTCACTATAATGCCATTATTTTAATGGCATCTGATTGAACTCCGTTGTAGGGTATTCGTTATATGAATCCGTCCCAAACAAATTCAAATATGTTTAACAATGAGACTTGATTGAACATTTCTCTAGATCTGTTTACATATTATACAAACAAACAAACTTGCAACAACAAAACATTTTAAAAAATGAATAGACGAACATAGGCTAATATACAGATCATTTGCATTTACAGTTTAAAAAAACCCGATAACGACAAACATGCACGCACACGACATTTTTTGTGGTTTGAAATTGTGAATTTACATACAGTGTTTTCAAAGATTCCGATTCACAACATTCCCTCACCCCATGTGTATGTGAGAATATCTGTGTGCACTTGGGTGTAGTTTCTATGCAAGCGTGTACACTTTAGTGAGGTGCGTGTGCAGCAGCAGCGACAGATGGCGGGCTCCTCTTCCCTCGGGAAGGCAATCTCTACGAATGCGAGCGCGTGTCAATCACCCGCTCTCATGTGATGGCTCCTGCCAGTGACGTGCCCACCATATGGCCTGGCATCAGAGCAGGTATGTAACGCTGCCTGCTAGGGATGCCACACCGCCTCGCTGCAGTCCGGAGAAAGGATAACTCGTACCGAATCTCAGACAATTGAGCATTTCTTCTTTTTAGTCTTCTTAGTGTAGTAAGTAACTAGCGTGAAGATGGTATAGACGTACGCGCCCTCACCGTGGAGCATCATAAACTAGGTGAGTTTTTCGAACACGACAGAATATATAATAGAATATCGTAACAATTTCTAATAATAATTCAAAAGAAGATGTGTCAGCTGATGGTGGTTCAATTTATTTGTTATGCGTTTTTATATTTTGGATTTTTACCATCAGTGTTGTTATCTTCGTTTTTATAAATTTATTTTTCTATAGGCTACCCTATCATGCGTTATAATTAAAGCTGCCGAATGTTAGTCTATGTATGAGAACGAAAATTTGAATCAAATCGTTCAGAACAAATGTCATATTGAAACGGCTACAGTTTATAAGCTAATTCTGAGTATTCAGACATATTTTATTAAACATTTATGATACTGATTTACGGATAGTGTTGTGTTGTATATAATATGCTGTGCAAGAGAGAAAAAAAGAAAAAGAAAAACATTTAAACCATTTTAAAACATTTACAACAAGCAAATATGCCTAGTAGCCTCTTCAACGACTTTTGGGTGAAATGATTTACATCGAGCTAGATACATTTGTGTGTGTGTGTGTGTGTGGGAGGGGGTGGGGTGTTCTGGTAACGTCCCTATTTTAACAGTATACAGGCATTACTACCAATAATATCACATTACGATAGTTTACGTAGTATAATACATAATAAAATTGTCTTCATTAGTAAGCGTTTTCAGGACACAAACACCCGAGGGCCATATATATTTATTTATTTATTTAATTTCAATTAAATTGTGGGTGAAAGTTTTTATTGCATTAAATTATATTGTAATGTTTATACTTTCAGTAAACAAATATCTAATTATCTTAGATTTAGTTTTCTTTATAATACGGTTATATAACAAGATGGAAATAGAAAGGAGGGAACAGGAGGTATAGCGAGAATAGTTTTAGAACCTATTCATGGGTTGCAATTCAGGGATCCCGCCCTCATAAAGAGGAGCCGAGAATTGGTTATTGTGGGCATAAACACAATTGTATTACAATTAAGTATTAAAATAACTTTAACGTTACAACTCTTATTTTGTTTCGTTTTCCCTTTTATGTTAGCACCATTTGAAAAGTAGTCTTTATTTTTTCCTTAATGTGCTGGAATGCCGCCAGGATGAAGATAGAAATGAAAGGGTGAAGAGGGTACCCGCTGTTCAAAATGCCCCCCTGAGACCCAAAGACAGGGGCCGCGTGCTGTGAGGGGCCAGCATGACTTGAAAAATTGGGAATAGGGGAGTGAGACCGTCTGGCGACGTCTGTCTCTCTTCTTGAAATAAAATATAATTTTATATTAGTCGTCTCCCACGATACTCTCAGCTTTCTGAAAATTATGACATCGTGATTTGGCTTAGCTTACTCATATATCCCACGTCCATGACGTTTTTACTCTTCGTTTTAAAATAGTTTGTTTCATCAAAGGTAACAGTGAAAACTACATTTAAAACAATCCTCATTTACTTCGTTAATGGCAGATCGCATTAGTTTTACATTTAGGCGGGGCCATTATTATTTCAAACCACATTTGTGCTGTAGTTTGGACGACAGATTTGAATAATTAAAACGTATTTCTATATTCCAGTGTCGCTGCAATGTTGACTAGATTATTCAACGAACATTCACTGCTTCCGGACATGCAGAAGTTCGGGGGCTGGGTGGATGACAGCGGGAGCGAGGACTCCAAAATCAAGGACGAGGAACAGGAGCGCTGTCGCCTAGGCGACGAGGACTTGGATGAGGGCGATGTGAAAGACGGGAGCAGCCGGGCTCAGTCGGAAATTGCAGGGGAGGAGGACGATGATGACGATGTTGATGAAGATGATTGCGGAGATGATGGGGACGAAGACAGGCCCAAAAAACGTGGGCCAAAAAAACGCAAAATGACACCGGCTAGGTTAGAGCGCTCGAAAGTTCGGCGACAAAAAGCAAACGCCAGAGAGCGCACGCGCATGCACGATCTAAATTCAGCACTGGACAATCTACGCAAGGTTGTACCATGCTATTCAAAAACTCAGAAACTCTCCAAAATTGAAACGCTAAGGTTGGCAAAGAACTACATTTGGGCACTTTCAGAAATCCTGCGGAATGGGAAGAGACCGGACGTAGTTTCGTATGTACAGACATTGTGCAAAGGCCTCTCCCAACCCACGACCAATCTGGTGGCTGGGTGCCTCCAACTTAACTCGAGGAATTTTCTAACGGAACAGTGTCAAGAAGGAGCGCGCTTTCACGTGCCTAACCCGTCGTTCTCCATGCATGCATATCCATACCAATGCCCCCGTCTATCAAGCACACACTGTCAGTCAGGATCCAGTGCACATAACCTCCGAAATCACTCTTTCTGTTCGGCTTATGAGGCTTTGTACACCGAAGGCACGTCCCCAGAATACAACAGTCCAGATTACGAGAGTCACCACAGCCCACCGGTGTGTGTAAATGGTAATTTTGCTTTAAGACAGCAGGAGTCACCGGACGCGGATAGAGGTTATCAATATTCTGTGCATTACACCAATCTGCATGGCCCACGATCCTCCGCTGCACATGGTCTCGCTTACGGCCCATCAGGAACTCGCAGCGCTCACTCAGAGAACCTTCCACCGTTTCATGATGTACACTTGCACCACGATCGGGCGCCTGCATACGAGGAACTCAACGCCTTTTTCCATAATTAGCAAAGAAAAAAAAAAGACACGGAAAAGGAAAGACATTTCCACGCACAAAACACAAATTAATTTAGTAGTAATGCTTTACATTATTGGACAGTAATCTTGTTTGTTTAGTTTTCTTTCTTTTCTTTTTTTTTTTTTTATATAATTCCATAATGAGCATTAATGGACAACATATGTATAAAATAATTGAATGAATACAACAACTAATTCAACTGCTAAAATATTTTACAAAATAGGAGTGATATTTCTGATTGATTCTAATGTTTCAACCATAATGAATATATTATGTAATAACTTAAAATTGTTAAATGAAGTTTCATGATCTAAATAAAGACGCATAATGTTCCAGAATCATCTGGGGATGTCATTTCCCATTGGGAGTGGGTCAGGCAGAAAAATCTACAAATGCAAGAGAAAAAAAAAATAAAAATTTTACGAGTACACCCAATAAAGTTTCACAAAATAATGAAATAAAAAAATAAATCTGAATATTTTATTCTGATTTTTTTAAAAAAGTAAAATCAATTAAATTTTAAACTATTTTACACATCACCAAAAGGTAGTCTAATGTATTTTGAAGTCGACAGCATTATGAGAATATAAATATAGTTATCATTTTGTAAATATATTATTACTAAGTATATTACAATAGCGCCTGGGATGAGATCAAATGCAAAGCGTTTGAAGGACGAATTAAAATAGAACGCATCATTATTTGTCAATATTAAATAAAGATAAAATTTGTAAATACAAACACATATTAGTTAGCACTCACGCGAGAAACAGCGTTCGAAAAAGATCTACAGAAGTTTGTGATCGTAGAGATATTTTTTCGACAAAATGAAAAAAAAAATAAAATAAACAGACCTATCATTTCTTGACAGATCTTTATTATTATTGCATATATATGCTTTGTATTTATTATTATTATCATAGTCCGACCAACATTATTAATTCTATATCTAAGTAAGTTGGAGTATACCATGATCCTTCCACTTTAATAAATAAGCATTTGTTACTGCATTTCACTTTGACACTTTGTACATTACGGTTGTAATTTAGTTTAGTTGTTCTATTCATTACCCAATCATTGTAATTTAAACTTGAATTTTATGTGCGATCCGTGTGAATGTTTTTTTATTATTCGGTCAAAATTATGTTTTTATTTTAAAAATAGATTTTTTTAAATTACATTTTAGCAATCACGAATATACCAACCAAAGCAATTTATGTGTGCGAATAAATTGTTTAAGTGAGGTAGCAAATGTTTCATTCGTTATTTGTCTTTGTATTAGTAATAAAGGACTATTTTCATGTAAGATAATTAGCGTTGTTCCTTGAAATAGTATTAATTAAGAATATATCAGAATAGGCCCATGTGCCTATTAGCCTACGTAGATGTGTTATTAAGTTGCATTTTAACGTTGGGATTTATTTATGTATTGTGTGTGTGTGTGTGTGTGTATCTGGTATTTATCACGTTATGGGGATCAAATATCCCCACAAAATACTAGTAAATACCAGTAAATTTTGACCTTGTGGGGACATTTTTTGGAAACAAGCTTATAAATTGCACAGAATGGGGTGTATTGAAAATCTGAAATAGCAACATGTTTCATGTAAGGGGTAGGGTTAGGTGTAGGGTTTGTGCAAGGCAATACAAAATACGGTTTGTACAGTATAAATACCATTACGCCTATGGAGAGTCCCGACAAAAAAATAAACCAGTGTGTGTGTGTGTGTGTGTGCGGTTGCTGCAAATTAAGTTTTAACCAATTTAAAGTTCTTTGTGTTGCATTAGATTTTTAAAAACAGTCTGTTGGTTTCAGGTGTCATCTGTCTGTAGAGGGAAAAAAAGCTCTCACAGGGTCCTTGAAAACAATAGCGCAACGTCTCTACAGATCTGTAGGGACAAAAACATCCCTAAATGATCAGACAATAAACCCCTTTTTTATTTTTATTTAAGTTTTTATTTTCTATTTTTATTTGGGGTTTCGACTTAAATCAGTTTCTAGCCTACTGTTCATCCCAGAAAAGTTCAAAGAGCTTATTTATGCTGTGATTCAAACATCGATGTTTTGAGCTCGGAAGGTATAGGCTATAAAAGCCAACAAGGAGACAAAAGGCGCTCCTTCCTTAAACTCGACCACAGCCGAGGTGATCTTAAGCGGCGTCCAGAGGCCACGGGCTGGCACGGAAGTCTGGGACTCAGGAGACATGTGCTTGCCAATTCACTAAATGTCTTAGCGTCAGTGCGCAGGGCCAGCGGGGCAGCCCACCACAGCGATGCCAGCTGCGCCGTGTGCCAAGCCTGGCCAAAACTGCGCTGCTGGGTGGAGACGGTGTTTCTTTCTTAATTCAGCAGCATCTGTTCATTACTTCATATTTTACAGGCAAGAATGGTTTAACTATATGCTAGCAACTGAAACAGCAAAGCCTAGCTATAGAGACTACACCGCGTAATAGTTGGAACAGGCACGCAAAACTGTTTATTATTTCATCTCAAGCATTTAAACTAAAAATGTAAATTAGATGTAGTGATATTTAAGGTGGATAAGTACAATATGTAAAATGGATAAGTATTAAAATAAACAATGGAAACGAAATTGCTGCACAAATGATCAGTGAGCAGAAATGAGCAGAAATATTTGATATAGTTGTTATAACACAAAATGTAAAGTATAAGGTGAAAAACAGATTTGCCATAGGCCTACTTAATCTTTAGTGTAAAATAAAATATCTTAATTTTTGGTAATATCCCTATTGATTAGAATAAACATTTTAAAATGTAAAATAATAACACTAGTAACAACATGCCACCCAAAACGTACCTCTCTAATGTTGATATTCTGGTAAAATGACAAAGGTACAAATAACATAGGCATTCATCAAAAGTGCCAGGATGAGATTTTGCACCATTAAGATTAGAAAATAATAATAAGGTGGGTAGGTCATCATGCCCCATTTTATGTACAGTATATTTTAATACAGCTTTATGGCAAGACAGCAATATAACATTACACATAACATTACTTAAATATTTAATAACATTAATTGGTTCAGATTACTATTTAAAATAGCAAACAACTATTACAGTTCTGTCATATTAATACATTCAGATTTCAGGACACACCCAATATAGTTTCATGACACTCAGTGAATTGAAGACAGATTTGGGGTACAGTGTTCAATGTATTTAGTGTACAACTTAATCAAAAACCTAACGTTTATCTCTAAAGATCAACATTCACTTTTAAATCAAATGTAGGTGACGTGCAGTAACTGTGTTCATTGTACCAATTTCTGTATGCCAGCCACACCCCAGCAGTGCCTGTCATTGAGGCTGGCACAGACTGGCATAGCTTATCAAAATTCCACAGCATCTGTTCACTGTGGCAGGGTGGCACTGCAGAGAAAACGAATGCAGAGCAGACGATAAAAAGATGCAAGATCTTAAGATTTTTTAGCCTATTAAGAATGTACTATTATGAAAATTTAAATGCATTTATTCAAGGTAAAATTATGTGGGTGTTTTTTCCATCTTATATTTTCTATTAAAATGTGAGTGGTGTTGCAATGCAAATATTGGTTATAGAAAATAATATTATCCCCTTTATAGTGCCATACCATATATTTTCTCTTGCATAATTGTGGTTTTACTGTGTTTAGTGTGTGTTTATATCTTGAGTACATATGAGTGCTTTGTGGTTGTTGCTTATCTGCACAGATGGCATGTAGTTGGGGGAGGGGGTTGGGGGAGTAGTGGGCTATGGGGTTTCTGATGATGCCATGCAATGGTCACATGGGCATCAGTAATTGGGCGCCATATTGCCTGGTTTGCAGGGCTCTGGGGTAGCCAGTCACCCAGCTGGACCTGTCAGATGGCATTGAATCCAGCTCACTGCCCTCTACCCTCACATCTTTTCCTCTCTGTCTCCTTCCTTCTCTCACTTTTAAATTTTTAAACACAGTCACTTTTCTATTCACTGTCTTACATTCATTTGAGCCTTTGGTACACCTGTCAACATATTTGTCATCTCCTTAGTAATGAATGTGTTAAAACCAAAAACAAGGAAAGGTTCTTATGCAGAAACACTTCTCACTTACGGTAATACAGAATCAATTTTGATAAGAATATTACATATGATTCTTCATCAGCCAACAATTCAGAAGATTAAGCCTTGTAAATAAACCTTTAAATAGAAATCTTTTAACAGGAGAAACCTTTAAAAAGTTCCTAGAATTACCCACAAAACACAATAAAAACAGCTCCTATTGTGTAATTTTTCATGCACCTGGTTGTTTTTAAATGGCACAAATACAGACGTCGCTATCAGCCACTTTAAAGTTCCCATTGCTGGTGTGAATGCAACCACGAAAATGGCCCGTGGAGAAAATTGGTAGAAACTACAATGCTGTAGTGTGTTTCCCAAAAGCATCGTTAGCCAACTATTGTTGCAAGTTTTGTCATTACCAACATGGGCTAACTAATCTGAGCCCAGAGGGAGGGGCTTCATAAAAACAGGAAATGATCAGTCTGTCTTTTAGAGAAGGGAGAAGGGATATGGAATAAAGGTACATTATGTGAAAAAAATTAATTCTATATATTTATTTATTATTATCATTTTTTAATACAAAAACATTTACACATAGGGGTGTGACAAGACACATATCTCATGAGACAACACAAGACTGGGTTCATGGGAACGAAACTAGATGAGATGATGAAACATATAGGGGAAAATAGTATTTTATTAAACTGAAAAACACAAAATGCAGGTGTATTTTTAAAAATCAACTTGTACTTTATGAAATTAAACAAATTTTAATGAATATAAAGTAATAAAAAACATGTAACCTAGAGTAAAATCATAATTTTTTCTTTAATAAATTGGCAATCACATTTCTTTCATGATTCTGAAATATATATATATATATATATATATATATATATATATTCATTTGAACAAAAAACAAAAAGAAAGAAAGAAATCCATCAATCAATCAATCAATGAAGGAGTCATTGTCTAATTTCATAAACATTTGTTTCACTATTGGAATCTCTTAGAATGAGTGCATGATTCAATGAAAAAAAAAGTTAACATTTTTAAACGGGTTGTCGCCACCTCATGGCAGAAAAGAATAATTCTTACAAGTGCTAAGATACTTTTGTTATGATCGCTACTGTAGACAATAATTGTTGATACCGAACTATTAAACTTTATACAAGTCATTCGGTTATTGAAATATCTGTATAAAAAAATAATGGTGTGTGGTTAAAGACAGTTTGTGTTCCTCTTTTTGGATCAGCAGCAGCATGAATGCAGATTTGAATGTCTTTAACACTTGTTTCACATTGTATGAGCATGTGCGTGTTTTGTCGCCGTCTATATCAGTGAATGACACACATCGGAAGCGTAATGATGTCCGACTCGCCGACTCATTAACATAGGCAGCGACAAAACGTGCTTCTCATGCTCCACTGACACTCATGATGTGTAACGGTTGTATTACAGTTTTTTTCAGTCGCTAACAAGCGCTTATCCATACTTCCGATACTTTTTCTAAAGTTTTAACAGACTCATACCTACAAAACACAATTGGCCAAATGGATAATTTTCTTCTCAAAAATACATTTTGTTAAATATATATAAATATATAATATTACTCTTCGTTTTAAAATAGAACACATCTTTCTCTGCACACACTAACACTGGAAATTTGATTCAAAATGAAATTATTCTGTCAAACAACTCTCACTGCTCCTGCTCCTCTCAATGCATCTCTTCTCCTCTCACTGCTCTTGCACCTCTCACTGCATCTCTCACTTCTCCTGCATCTCTCACTGCTCCTGCACCTCTCACTGCTCCTGCTCCTCTCACTGGGCCTGCTCTTCTCCCTGGGCCCCTTACTCTTATTCTTCCTCGTCCAGACAGTGTTTGCCTTTTTCTGTTCCTGTTTCCAAAATCATCACTCCTCAAAGTACTCCTTTTACTGTTTAAGTGTACATATAATAGGAAAAAATAACCCCTGCCACTGAGCCTAAGCCAGACTGGAATCAGCTGTGGTTGGCCCCATTTACCCAACATAAATCAGCTGTGTGTCAATTATTCAATTGTTTGTTTATTATCAACTGAGATATATTTTTGATATTGATATTGTTTTTGAACTGATATCATTGCAGAAGCAGAGGTTGTTATACTGTATCTAAGGTTTGGAATATTGTTTTTGCTATTGTGGGATGTTGTGTGTTAACATTCGTAAATACTACAAAAACAATCCATAATTTTGTTGGGAGGTAAAGATTGTCTGTTAAGAAAATGTAAGCATTGTGGAAATGTGTTCACTGACTGCATATTGGGTGAAAACCACATAAAATGTGTGAATGGTATGGCCACAAAAGATCAATGCTAACGCTTGTTAGCGACTGAAAAAAACTGTAAACATTGCTGAATCGTTGTCATTCAGGAATAAGATTGTGTTGGGGTTTTGAATCAAGAATCGCAATTATTTAATGTATAATGGTGCAGCTCTAATGTAAATACTGCAAAATGTTTTGCGAGGATATCGTCACCTTCTCACGAGACCAGTTGGATCTTGCGAGATCTCGTCACATCCCTATAGAGAATGGGAATCACTCCGCACTGAATTCTGCCATGTTTTAAGACAAGCTGAGGAGCACACAGTGTATACACATGCAAATCACCAAAGAAAAAAACGACCGTTTACTACTACTGTTTTTGGAAAATCACTTTACAGACTCCTAGAATAAAACAGAATAATGTGTAAATATCTTTAATAATAAAAAAATAAAAAATTATTAATTTAATATTTGTCTGAGAGGCTGCAAATGGTCATTATTCACTATACAGTGGTAGCTTACTAGGTTAACTGCTAATACATTTTGGCTAGAGTAGCATAACCGTGACTATTGTTTGAAGGGGAGAATATATAGATAGAAACACACCGGCTGTGCAAAGGGTTATGGCAAATGATATAAAGTGAGCCTTAATCACTCCAACACAATCTTACAATAGTACAACAATATAAACATTAAATAATAACAACGTCTACGTTCACTATATTTTCCAGTCTCTGCTGTAGCACTCGTGTCCTAAATTCCCAGAATCCATTGTCGCTGTGACAACACATTCCCATTCTCTATTAACACATGTTAGACTGCACCAATCACAATCAAGCAGAAAAAACAAACACACAAAACAACATTCTCCAAAATATACAGCATAATAGAAACATGTTCACATTGCACCTAAAATAACACAGACGCATATGTTCACTCACTGTTATTGGTCTTTCTGTATGGGATATAACATCTCAAATTATCAATCACTTTGTTTACTAGGTGTAACCTGCTTAAAATTAACCTTAAAGCAAAGTTAAGAGACATATTTTTAGTTACGTGTTTTAACTGCATATCATTATTGTCCAGCAGATGGCAGTAGTGGCGCTGTTAAAGAGGTGAAACCAATAAATAAGGTTTCTACTTAGAACTCTTCTTTTATATGGTATCACAAGGGGAGAGAGATTTTACAGTTTTTTTTCTGAATGCTTAAACCCTAACTGTTTTTAAAGCAACATTTCTAAAACTATTAATACTTATATCAAAACCACTCACTGAGTTTGCAAAACTAAAAGCACAAACACTGCACAACACTCATTTTGCGGAACACAACTCACTGCTTTACTCTGAATTTCCAAATGATCAACACACTCCAAGTAAAACTATAGGGTTCACCCTAAGCAAGTCAAGTCGAGTCCTGATAAGTTTCAAGTCAAGTCAAGTCAAGTTGCAGCACTAAAATAAACAGAGGTTAAATTTTAGATTACAGTTTTTTTTAATTTTGCTTAACACAACCCTACACCAAACACTTCTGATCATTTGCAAAATGGAACACTTTTGTCAAAACTATACACAACTTTAGGAAAATATCACTGATTTCTCTCCATTTACGCAAATTAGTCAACATGGAGAATCACAACAAAACATGTCTCAGTCGTCATGCTACCACAGTAGTGTGCAAAACACTGTTCAGCAAACAACAGACAAACGTAAAATACTGTATTCAGTACAGGTTACAATTACAGTAAATAACAACAACATACAAAATAATAAAAAAAAAACTGACAATATTGTATTGTATAGTGCTTAAACCTGTCATGTTCAGCTGGAAGTGTCAGCCCAGCTCCCTGGCTGGCACTCCAGCATCAGGCTATTTATGTGTGTTTTCTGCTGTTTTCGTGCCTGGACTCACTCTCACGAACTCATGTCTGTCGTCATCCTGGACTTTCATTCATGTTTCACGAGTGTTCATTCA
>JAUCMS010000202.1:0-14683 GCA_032357445.1 Enteromius radiatus | reverse complement strand
AAATATATTATGTAAAGAAAAACTTTTATTTTGGATGCGATTAATCGCGATTAATCATTGCCCAGCACTAATTTATACATATTTTTAATAATATTTTAATGATATATTAATTATATAATTATATTAATTATATATAAAAATATATATTTCTTTAAAAAAAAAATCATGTGACAGGAAAATCATATAATAGAAATTAGACCCTCTTTGACCCTCATGAAAGTATATATTTTGTATGTTTTCAAAACTATATGAGAAGTTTTTAGATATTTATGACAAGGCAAGTTTGGTTCAAGTCAAATTAAGTACCCCAATATATATATAAAAAAAAGAACAGATAAAATAAAATTATTTTAAATGAATAAGAAACTCAAGATGAACTAAAGTATATTTAAAATGTAAATATTAAAAGATGTTTTTCCACAACCACTTCCAAGATAACATGAAATGAAATTACAGTTACATAAAATAATTTCAAATAATGTTGAAAAAGGAAAATGGACGTTTGAGAAACACTGATCTTGAATTGTTTAAAAACTCGATTATCATCATTTTTTCTCCCGTTCATCAGGTTTGACATTTGTATTTGTCTTTGACCTGCTTCCAGATTTCCGGTGTAATTTCATGTACCTGCTGACAGCAGAGGCCTCTTTAATTTTCTTGCCCTCCAAAGAAGCCAGATGTTGTTCCAGAGCTTCTAAGAGACTGCTGGGAGCCTGGTGGTGAGGTCGAGAAGGGATGAGGCAACACAGGTTTTAGGCAACACTACAAAATGGTTAAAAGCAGCAGCAGCAGCAGCAAGTGATCAGAACACACATACACACCCAAACAAACACACAAACATTCGCACTTCTATCTATGAATCATAAAATAGGATATTGATTCAGAAACTACACATTCTTTTACATCTATCTATCATTTTCATTCTTTCTCTCACACACTCATACCTTCTCACACACAAAGGCTGCGTAACTAAGAGAACCTAATAGTGGTTATGAGATTCTGAAAACAAAGGGGGAACACAACAAAAGTAATTCAAGTGGAAAGGACTTAAGCTTAAAAGCTACACATGCAAAACAATATCTGTTTCCCATGCAAGTTCTCCGACAGGCCGTTTAAGACCTGCGCGGTCAACTGAGATCACTCGAGAAGAATTAAAACCATGAAAAACAGAAAGCAGACTGACCTACAAGGGGGGTTTTCTAATCATGCACAGGATATAAACGCACATACTGCACAGGTATCAAAAGCCACAGCAGAAACCTGCTAATCTTTGGATTCCACTTGGATTTCTTGGAAATAAATCAGGAGTAAAATTGTAGCCGTGCTGCTTTTCGGCCTGATTGTAATGTCTGCATCGCCATTTTGATAGATTCCCAAAACACTTGGAAGCCAAAGCAGGTTAACCAAAGAAAGGCAAACATCGAGTGAGCTCACGCTGCCAGGTATTTTATGCATGTATTGCACTTTGGTCCAAAAGGAGCAACGTCAATTGAATTGAAAATGCCAGCCGAAAGGATTCGGCAAACGGGCATGTGTGTCCGCTCTTATCCAACGTTTGCCTTTGGGCCACGAGCTGTGTCCGGTGTGCATGCCAATTCAGAGGAGGAAATTTCATGAATAACAAAAGAGCAGATTTCTCAGACGTGTAATTTTAAGGAAGACAACAGAGGGAGCATTCTACTGAGAAATCTGAAACATATGCAACGAAACAACACACTATTAAAAGGAGAGATAAACAAGGAAGAGAAGTTAAGACAAGGGTACTACAGGAGCAGGAGTATACAAAAGGCCGTGATGAATATCTAGCTTACAGACAAGAAAAGGCACTTAAATAGGACTCATGAAATAAGCCTAATCAATGATGCTAATGATAGAGTACTTGAGAATAGAACGCAGGCCTTCTGAATACTGCTTCAGCTTAAGAAAACAAGGCACTCCTTCCAATAAAATGTTTTGTTGACATGGTTGAAGTACCACTCTGTAGTGTGCCAGCCCAACACCTTCAGGAGTCCCTGTCCAATGTAAATGAAAATGTCAAATATGCCAAATGGTGGCAAACTGAAGGGGGACGTCAATGCCCGGCACCCCAGCATTATTGTCGAGAGACGCTGGAAAAGCAGGTCTATATTTGGCAGTGCCGCTGACTATAAAACTTCATGAGGTGCCAGGCAGAATTTAGTCCCCAGCTCCAGTTTTAAGGCATTCTTTTAGTTTAGTGCACATTCACTGTTCTTCCCAAGAAGCTATCCAAGCAGAATACCCTACCAGTACAGAGATATATGGCAAAGGTGAGTGCGTACAGGTTAGGAGAGCTCTTCATTTAGCGAAGCTGTGCCTACAACGTCAGACTGGCCACGTACAGTGTGGCAGAGATTGTCGCACAAGCACCATTTAGCCATATATCAATCCGTGTAAAGCCGCCTTTTCGCAGTCTCCGACAAACAACCGTCCAGAGGTCGCTCCTTTGCAATTTCGGACTGGACTTGGGTTGAGTTTAAATATTTCAGCCACTGTGAACACATGCGACAGATGTTGTGTATTCCAATCCTTAAACTATGAGTGCAATGTTATTTTTGTTTTTGTTAAAACGTTAATCTTGCAGAACTTTGCAGCAATAATAATTAAGTTAAAAATAGTCATTTTATAATGATTATTTATGCTCATATCTTTTCTCCAACTGCCATTTGCGGAAAAAAATGCATTTATTCATTATTCTTGGTGAGTACGCGGAGGGTAAATGTGGTCGTATGCGAGTGTCGGAGACGGCGAAGATACGGCTTTCGAATTACAAGCAGTCAAATTTCTCATGGGTATATGCCAGTAAGAAATAGTGGCTCGAGGGACAAGCACTAAGCTTTAATGAGACCTTAATTGACTTTTCATTGCTAATCAAATGTGGTTATAATCAAGGCAACGGCTATCAGAGATAGCACCTGTAAAAATTCACATAGACTAGCTTTGGTACCCATTTACCTCTGGCGACAACAGAAAATGCAAAACAGCACATCTGATTCCTTGGGAGTGCGCGGGTATGGAGTAAGTTTCTTGAGGCCCCTATCCTAAAAGTCTGATAGATGAGGGGGAAATCAAAAGAAATCAGGGCTGGGGATGATGGTCTATGGGGTGAGACGTGAATGAGAGATCAGGGTGAAGCCACATGAGAGAAACTGAGATGAAATGCACCACTAACCTGTGAGAGATCTGGGATGTCAACCTGATCAATTCCAACTTGCTGTGACACAAAAGAAAAGGAAGGGAGGGAGAACGGAAAACAAAACGTGAAACCAAACGGTAAAAAGAGAAAAAAACCGAGGCACGTGGAGAAGGGAGAAAGAAGAATTAAGAAAAAGAGCCATTACTCCATGCAGTGTATGAAAACCAAAAACGAAAGCATGGACGACTGGATGGATGGACACACACAGACATTGAGGTTCTGGAGGTGGTGGAGATGGTGAGTGAGAAGACACTTGTAGGTCAATGGTGAGATATTTACATGACTAGGTGAGAAACATCCAAAAGAAACACACAACTAATGTTGACTTTGGAAAAAAGACAAGAAAAACAAATGGCATACACACATTGTTATACAAAGAAAGAAATGTGCTCTTAAAGTCAACTTTAGTCAGTTTTTGGATAGCACTTCACCCTTTTCCTGAAGTCATATTATTCAGCCAGAAAGCAAAAAAGAAAAGGAGAACAACCAAAGAGAGAAGAGAAGAAACCAAACAAAAAACTCAAGAAGGATGTGCTTAGCATTTTTCCCCAATATATGCCTCCATACACATCAAAATAATGGGCTTTACAGACAAAAGTAAACAGCTAAATTCCAACCATCGCACTGGCACAGTTGTCAAAGATATCATGTCCTTTATCAAGGTGCCCGGTGTTCATTCATCTATGCAGAATCAAAGCTTTATCTTATCTTGTCATTAAAGCAATTATTCATCCAATAGATCCAAATTGACAACTGTGCCTGCATCCAAACGGCAAAACAAAGGTTCAACTCATCGTTTGCACATTAAAGGACTGTCGTTGCAGTCATAGTGTCATAGCTCTGGTCTGGCTGTTGTTGAGAGGGACAGATAGATAGAGAGACTTTCTGCTAAGGCATGCAGTGCAGGCACCAGAACAGGCAGCATGAGGGGGGGGACCTCTGATACAGATTCTTGGACCAAAAGGCAAGAGGGACACTTAGCAAAAAAGGGCCTGAATAAGATGAGCCCAACCATCCCATGCATGGATTATATCTGGAGACGTTTTACCTCTGCCACCTTGAGAAACTCTGAGAGCTTGGTCATCCTGATAAGAAACCTCTTGTATATTTCCAGCGCCTCTTTGCATTGATTCTTCTTCATATTAAAATATTTCTCTTTGAAGTGAAGAAAAACAGTCCATTTAGCCAGTTAACATTTCTTTTTGAAGTACAAAAGATATTTTTAAGACATTCATGTGTAAAAGTTGCTGTGACGAAGCACCGCACAGTGATATGCGTACATGGATCTTTGCTTTGAGGTGAATGCATTACCTAGCAGATTAATGACACCCTCGTTGTAAGCAGCAAAGATGCGGATAGAGTCCTTGAAGAGCAGCGTGAAGGCACAATTGATCACCCCATTGGTCAGTTCATTAGAGCTGGCCTACAGGGAAGCACAAAGTCACAAATGCAATCAAAACATTTAAATTCCAGCTTGCTGTATTTCTGCATCCCTACTAGGCATCTATAAATCATAAAGCAATATCAAGCTTCCAAACTTGCATCTGATGTGCCATAGAGAGATAAGCTTTTACAAGGGTTGTACCTCAATAACAGGATGGTTCAACTATGTTTTCAAGAAGATTTTTCAGGTAGAGGAAGACTAAAAGTAGTTGTTTTGTGTGTTTTACATTTTAGAATTTACATTATTTTAATTCTTCATCCAAAACAACATTTTTATTATATCCTTAATGTCCATATGAAATATTTTATTATTAGAAATATAATTTCATAAACATAAGAATGTTGTGTGCACATAAATTCATATGGAACTTTTAAATAAAGGGATTTTAGAGTTTTTCCTCTATCTAGGTGAACTGGCCATAGCTTTAAAAAGAATGTCAGGTGGTGCGACCGTGATTTATCTTCAAATTGAATCATTTCCTTAACATGCATAATTTTCCTATCATTAAAGTTTTTAAAAACAAATTTTTTTTTTTTTGTAAATATGTCATATTCTTGTTCTAAAATTATTTCTAAATAATAATAATAAAAAAAAAAATTCTTAAATTTGTTTCTAAACAATTAATTATTAAGAACCTAAAAAAAAAGCTATGCATGTTAAGGAAATGAATTAATTTTAAACTATGGTTGCAACACCTGACATTGTTTTATTCATCTAGATGAAAAAACACTTAATTTAACATTCATAATGTTTAAACAATTGCAATAGATATTATTATTTTTGTATTTGTTGAAAATCCTTATACGTCATATATATATATATATATATACATTATTTTTTTATAATAATATAAAAAGCAACTTTTTTTTTAACTTATCAACTCATTTTATCTTATTTGTGCTGTTTACTTGTGATATACAGACCAATTTTTGGAATAGATGTCAGTTATGTCACTTGGAGCTGTGAGCACTATGTGTTGGCAGAAAAACACTGATAACAAGTAAATTCCATAGAATAAGAGAGAAAAATGCACTGTTATGCCTTTGGATGTCAGAATTGGAATGCAAATATTTTTTATAGAATACTCTAATCAAAGATGCCATTTGAAACTCAACTCTGAATGAAACCTGCTATGATTACCCTACTTTAAAATCATAAATTTGATTCAAATAATAGGTCTACATAATATTCACATTCACAGTTAATAGGGGACATATTTTATTTATAGTCACAGCAAGAAATACTGTTTAAACCTATAACATTTCACATAACATTTACCTATTTCATCTCACATTTCTAACTTTTATTTATCAAAAACGCAAGTTTATATCTCCTAGTTCATACTTTAGAACTCCATTTAACTCAACAATTGCGAGTTTGTCAATTCTGAAGAAAAAAGCCAGAAGTGTGGCATATAAACTCATGATTCTGAGCATTTTTCAAATCAGTATTGTGACATCTCGGATTTGCAAGAATAAAGTCAGAATTTTGAAAGATTAAATCAAAATGATTATTTTCTTCCATAGACTGCTACTATAAAACTGACATTTCCTACCACCAGATAGGCTCCTCCCACAAAAACACAGAAATTGGTGTATACTTTGTCAACATTCCCTGTTATTAGATGCACGTGTTAAATAACGCACAATATTGAACAATAAAAATTTACAATAAAATTACAGTCTCTTAAATGCAGTTTTGTTTAACACTGCCAAATAGAAGAGCAGATATGAAACAATTATACCAATAAGTTCATTCATTTTATTTGTGTTATTCACACAAACCTTTGGCTTTGGAATCTGCAATATTTTACATCCTGTACCTCAAAGTCCAGAAGGGCGTCCAGCTGATTCTGAATGATAGGTAGAGTCTTCATCAGCTTTTCTATGCTCATACTGCGCATCACTCCATCCGTCCTGCGCAGAACATATTAACGGTGTGAGGTTACACATAGTTGAAACTGACAGGTGTGACCACAACTGTACACCTTCAAAGGCTGCCGTTCTTTCTGCAGTAATGCTGCCATTTGTCTTATTTGGCTCATTAAGGAATATTTCCCCAGAGCAGATGCCTCACCCTCTCTTCATCTTGGTGAAATCAGCTGCAACGAGTCTGTAGGACAGAGCCCTCTCGGTCAGATACCTGCTGTAACGTCTAATGTAGATGGACATATCATAACCTAGAAGAGACGTTCAATGATACAGTGCTTTAGGCCACTTAAACTTCACATACAGCATAAATCTGATGAGTAGGTTCACAAACACAATTATTATGAAGTATTATTAACCATAAACATACCTTGTAATGCGCCTTTATCTACGAAATTATTCAAGTTAAAGAGTGTGCTTCTTGATGCAAGGTACTGGATAAACCTCTGGATGACAAAAAGCAAGTGCAGGGTTATCAGTAGAGCCAGCTGAGCCGAATAACAACAATATAGAGTAACTGAAAAACATAGAAATGCTGTTTCATAGCTACGTGAAAAATGTAATACTTTAAAAATCGGACAGAATGGTCCTGGCAAGTACTTTGGCGTTGATTTTGATACTGACAAGACTCTTACCTCATTGCCGTACATCATGAGGTGGTGTGTAGTAATGAGAGCTTTGAAGACCACCACCCAGCTTTGATTTGCTGTCCTCTCAAACAATGTGTCAGCCAAGTGAGGTATATTCACGTTCAGCTCATTGGTGCAGTGCATTAGATCTGTGGGCGGTGAGCAAAACAGACCAGATACAGTGACTGGACATGATCCAGGACGATTGTATTGTGGTTTAAAAAGACTTATTAGTTTAGAACTGTTCAAAAGTCTGGGGTCAGAAGAATTGTTTAAAGAAATAAATCCTTCAACAAGGATTGCATTTAAGGGATAGTTCAACCAAAAATGAAAATTCTGTCATAATTCACTGACCCTTATTCTTCTGCTGAACACAAATAAAAAGACATTGTGAAGATTATAGCTTATAGTAGCCACTGACTTCCAATTATGGGGGAAAATACATCAACTGTTTGGTTATTTATTAACATTCATGAGAATATCTTATGTGTTCAACAGAAAAAAAAGAAACACATACATGTTTAGAACCATTTAAGGGCTGAGAAAATGATGACATAGGCAAATTATTATTATTATTTTTTTTTCCAGGTGGGTGAACTATCCCTTTAAATTGATCAAAAGTGACAGTAAAAACAAATTAGAGTAAATTTATAATAAAATAAATGCAGCCTTTGTAAGAATATGATAGTTGGTTTAAATAATTACAGACCCCATAATTTTGTACAGTATATTTGTTAAAATATTTATTTGAAAAATTACATGGTTAGAATTATCAAGCTTTTTCAGCTACAACCATCACTAACTGGTGCATAAAATCAAGTACATAGTCATTCATTTTACTTAAACGCTTTAGTATTAACGAGTGAACCAAGATCCCTTTGGGGGTCCATAAATGAGAACTCCATAAAGAAATGATTTATGAGTGAGTCTGGTGAATAGCCTGCACAAAGCCCAGACCTGAACACCTTTCGAATGAATCGGAAAGCTGACTACAAGCCAGAGATGCGCTTCTGTGTGAATAGGAATGCATCCCAGCATCCAACATCTAGGAAAGCCTTCCCAGGAGAATGGGAGCGGTTAGAAAGGACTAACAGATAATGGTTTTGAAATCAAATGTCCAATATTTAGGTTGTTTTGTTCAGGTGTCTCCATTCTTTCAGTTACATAGTTGGTATAAAACTGCATAGTTCATCTAGATGTCATACAAATCATTCTAATAATATTTATCTGTTGTCTACTTCAGTGGTTCATAATTATATAAGGTAAAACGCCAGAATTGTGGCATTTGACTAATAGAACAATTCATACTGATGTTGGTCTGCTATCTAACATGACATTGCTTGAATAGCGGTTACTCAAAAGTTACACTTGATTTCTTTCTAATTAACTGATAATAGAACTTGTGTCAGTGAATGCTAGCACATATTCAGAGAACACCTGCTACCTTTATTACTTTGAATGAGCCCGGCAGTTTATTAGATCTGCAGGCTGCTTTCTTTATGTCCCCCACAGGACATCTGCTCTGGACTCATTAACTGACAGCTTAATTGATAACCCGCTTCATTAATCAGCTACGCTTAGTTATTACTAGTGAATTGAAGAAAAACTCATTTTGACAAGGTGCACCTTCAAGTCTTGTGTTAGGTGTCCATAGTGACTCATAAAAAAACTCGGACCGCAAACACAAATATCGCTCATAGCAATCACCTTGATTTCAGAATCAAATCTTTCTCTGTTGTTGTGACTCATATCAATAAACAGCATTTTTTAAAACATAAATATCTATGCTTCTAGCATTAACCTAACAAATGACTTATTTAACAAATGCAATGCAGCATATGTGTTCAAGTAAACCAGGTTAAGGTGATCTAATAAGAAACACCTAAGCTACAAACACCACTGCATTACACTGCTGTCACCTTCAATGACTCAGACTAGGATAGCAAACTGTGTAAGTCAACAATGGAGAAATACAAACAGCAACACCAGCATTGAAAACATGACCTAAGGTACAAATCACGAGCAATCTGCACCTTGCATTGTGTACGCAAGCTAGTGTGCATCATGCTATGCCCTTGACATTGTGTGTTTCCTATAGGATTTAGCCATGAACACGTTGTCTACATAGAAATCTGCATGATTATTTAATAAACAGCTAGTAGTGAGACCTCCGATGTGGCATGCATAGAATCAACGTGGTTCGAATGCATTTTGAATAAATAATTAAGTAATGTCATGTGAAATGGTTGAGAGGTCCCTGTCGTATGCAAATTGGTCAGTGTGTCAATCACGCATTTTAATTTGCATTACGTCCGTGCGGGACTGTGAACGTGCCACGGTGACCTTCAGTTAATTGATGAAATGAACTCTATAATGGCTGTCCAGCAACCATCATCTACTGTAATCATTTGAATGTCCTCGATTAGGTTGTAAATAGCAGCAAATGAGCGGCCGGTAAAGAGTGCATGTATATGACAGCCGAAGCACAGTGCAAAACACAACGGGTGACATTTCGCAGCGGGGTTTTTTTTTCCTGCTTTAACCTACAATCAAGGTGCTTCTTCTTGGGCGCGCTGACTTCGTGCGTCGTGGCCTTGCACACGGCTTTGCTGATGGCAGATCCGGTCATGCTGTGCTGAGCCGCGGCGATCCGGTCCGTGATGGACTGTCCCGACATATTACGATTTTCAATAAATCGTCTCTCAAACAGATCTATTCGCTGCAGGGGTGTGTGGGAGCCCGCTCCGTGGGCTTAGTCGGTCTTGCGGAGAGCGCTACCCTGATACGAACCGGACACGGGCGAGGATGCTCTGACATTCAGATAACGGCAATCACCGCGCGCTGAAACGATGACAATATAATGACCGATCGTTATTTAAATAGGCCTACCCGTTCAGCACTCGCAAAAAGGACACTATGTTACTCGCTAGCCTCCGGCGTTGCCGGTTAACCATGTAATTGCTGTTGGAACGAAGCTAACTACGATCTCGGCGAAGGAAAATGAAAATCGGAGCGTACTCGACGTCTAGCCGCGGAAAATCTCGCCCTGCTTCATTGCATGCGCGGAGTCGGTGCATCACGGAATTTGATACCAAGCATCATTTTCCAAATTCCTTCAGCGCCCTTACGCGTTATATAAATGCATGCGCTACTGAGAATACGAAATGTTACGATATGATCCCAGTCGAACAGCAGTTGCAGCAGTGGTCCTAATTGTGAAAATTCAGCATCTCGTCGATGACATCTTTGATGAAGCAACAATTCCAATTTCCTATAGTTAACAGTCGGACGCTACGCGCAAAATGGCAGTATGAGAATCAGGTGACTGGAGAGGGGGGCGATTGGCCTGTGTCAGAATATCTGGGGTGGGCACCTTAAGGTGGAATTTCCCCCTCTGTACATACATAAGAATGCATCAGACGGCCATTTCAGAGTCTTTAATAGTGCGTCTTGCCTCTTTTCATTGCACAACCCAGAATTGCGCAGGACTACAAGATCATATTCAAGAGCTTAAATAAGGGAAGAAAACTGTATGCTTTATTTTTTTAACGCAAGAGGTTGCAGGATAACATTCCTAGACACAGTGGCTGTGCAAGTATTAAGGCATTTTGTGTGCACATCGTAGTTTTTTAGGCTAACTGAATTAGAGGCCACTTTTAATAAATATCTATTACGTGCTCAAAGTGCAACAGCAAGAAATGGATATTTGACCTGGAATTGTGTCATAAAATACTTGGTACCTGGCTAAAATAGCAGAGCATTCACCTGTAAACAGAACACTGATGAGTGAAATCCTTGAAAAAAATCAAAGTGCCTCCAACATAGTGTATCTAATGATGTGAAATTTCACGCTGCATATAATCAGCACAATCCTTCTTCACAGTCCCCGCCATTTTGTTGCATTTCTCGTTCTGGAAGATGAATCTCATTGTTTTGGTATTACTGTTAAATGGGTCCCCTTACATCTAGGCTATAACAAACTGCTACATATTTTCTTTTTTGCTCAGTGATTTTCATCTTCCTGTATATTCAAAATTTGGAACACGCTGTGCATCTGCCTCGGACCCGTTCTTTGGTGTTGTTGTTGTACCCGGGGAGGGCCACCACATCTGGGTCTGTGTTGCTGGTGATGTTCTCCTCATGGGATAAAATGTGATCCACCAGACATTTAGCTGCCACCTCGATGTTTGTGTTCTCCTTCAGTCGGCATAAAGTAAAACAAAGAATATAGGGGGTCATTGAGAATATAAGACCACAAAGCCCTATATTACACAATACATAGGCTTAGCAAGATTTCTGAATGTTTTTGAACATTAAACATAAAGAATATGAACATTAAAGTCTCTTATGCTCACCAAAGCTACATTTACTTGATCAAAAATACAATAAAAACGGTCAAATTGTAAAATATTAGTAATATTACTAATATTCAAATATTAATATTAAAAATCATTATAGAGGCTGATTTTGTACTTGTCTTATGAATATCAATGTTGAAAACAGATGAGTTGTCTAATATTTTCGTGGAAACCATCATATATTTTTCAGAATTCTTTGATTAATAGAAAATTTTTTTTTTAGAAAGATTATGTCTTTAGTGCACCTTTTAATTAATTTAATGGATTCTTGTCAAACAATTAATCGCGATTAATCACATTCAAAATAAAAGTTTTTCTTTACATAATATATTTTTATGTACAGTGTATATTGATTAGGTACATATAAATACAATAACATGTTTCTATATTAAATATATTTATATATATATTATCAAAATAAATATATAAATTCATTTACATGTAAATACTTTCAAAATATATACTGTACGTGTGTGTTTTAATATAAATATAAATAATAAACACAGAATAAACACATATATTATTTAAAGAAAAACTTTTATTTTCGATGTGATTAATCGTGATTTATCATTTGATAGCACTAATTCTTGTTAAATAAAAGTATTATATACCTTTTAAAATTAATACTAATTTTATCACACACATAACTCCCAATTGCATGTCAAATATTATTCTAATGCATACATAATTGGATATGGCACTCAAATTATAACATGCACATTTTTTTGCCCAGTCTGCATGTAAAGAAAGCATTGTCTATACAGCTCAGATCATATGACATTTACCCGAGGATAAATGCAACAGTTGTATGGTGTAACATGTAATCCAACTCTACCCACATTATTGTTCAAAATATATAGAGGCAGTTGTAAACTACCTGGTGGAATTTTTAATTGTATTGAAAAGAAGGTATATAAAAAGGGCACAGTCATAATGTGATAAAGATGATCCAGAGTTAAAATGTTTCAGACAGTATGGTGTCATGTCAGTTATCTAAGGATCCACTTTATACCCTTTCACACACAACTGTGTAACTAATTAAAGTGGGCTGTACATGGTAAACAATGGCCTTCCTTCTAATAAGCACAGTGCATTCTTGCTGTCTTTGTGTTAAATGCAAACATGGAAATAGCTACACAAAAACATACACAGATCCTGGTTCTGTATTTCTACATCTGTGAAAATAGAGCAGAACCAGTGGATGATCACGATCATCCATGAAACTACTAAGCAGTTCATATAGTATGGTCAGATGCTGCTCAGGGCCACAAAATAAACCTCTCACCTTTGCAGAGGTCTCAAACCAGCCCACAAATCCATTCTCTTTGCAGAACGTATCAAGCTTTGGAATCTGGGAGCGCAGACCTTCACGTGACTGGTCAGACTTGTTGGCCAGAAGCACAGCT
Source organism: Enteromius radiatus (assembly GCA_032357445.1). Lineage (NCBI taxonomy): Eukaryota > Metazoa > Chordata > Actinopteri > Cypriniformes > Cyprinidae > Enteromius > Enteromius radiatus. The sequence goes on along the minus strand of JAUCMS010000202.1, from coordinate 1,704 downwards.
GGGACAGGTTTGCCGTTGCTGAGAGTGACCTTTAAATCCAGGTCATCTTTCCATTTCTGCACTGCATCAAAAGTGGAGGATCTGGTCACGTCAAATACTATGAGGGCTCCCACGGCCTCCCGATAGTAAACCCGTGTCATGTTCCCATAGCGCTCTTGTCCTATGACGAATGTGGGATTGCAAATTGGAGGTTAAAATCACTGACATAAATAGCATCAAGTTTTTTATGTTTTTCTTAATAATAAATCCTACCATAACACTGCGTAGATCTACACTGTCTAGTGTGTGTGTGTTTATGGGCTTTACCTCTCATGTGACTTTAGCACGAGTATGAGAGCAGCTGAGATTAACACAAGACACATTCCTTCACATTCACACAAGAAAACTCAGCGGGAGGAGATTTCACAGAGACGCAATAGCATACTTACAATGATTTATCATATAGCCTATATGAACCACCAACACTACACAAAATGTTGTCTAATAATATATCTAGTTACTTTAATTGCCTTTGGACTAGCACTAAATAATGTGAATTAAGAATTTTGTGAAGTAAAATAAAACAAAGCCAGTGGGATATGTTTAATATATAATAAATATCAAACATTTTAATAAGAGAACGTACCTGCTATGTCCCATAACTGCAACCGGACCACCGTCTGACTGTCCCAGTGAAGGACTTTAAGAGCAAAATCCACTCCAATGGTTGCGCGATAATGTTGAGAAAATATCTGATGAACGTATCGTTTTATTATCGACGTTTTTCCCACTCCGAGGTCTCCGATGACGAGAACTTTGAATAAATGTTCTTTCTGCATGACGACTTAAAAAATAGCAAATAAACACCCTTATCATAAACGCACTGACCTACTTTTTGTACAGTTTGTAGCACGTGAGTGCTCTTATGATTCACAGCTTATCCATTGATTATTGTTGTAGGATTACAGTTTGTGAGAGGCACGCGCTCTTTAAATGTTTATATAATGCTCCAAGTTAGGTCAAACCGCTGTCATGTTACTTTGTGCTCGTCCTCCTTATTAAATGCAAGCACAGATTGTGTTACAAGCTTTATCTTCCTATTAGCTCCACATGAGAAAGAAAACAAAATAGACGCATTAAAAAAAAGTATTTTAAAGTCTTTTCTTCAAAAAACACAAATGGTAAAAGCCACGGATAAACTATGCTTCTTCCACTACTGTCAGATGAATGATGGAACTCAAGAAGGCCACGCCTATTAACACATGTTTCGTCATTGCCACGCCCAGTCTGATTCATTGATTTAAATGTAATTGTAACATTTGTAAACATAAGTGTAAAATATAAAAGATAACTAGATAACTTTTTTTGCAACAGAACTAATAATAATATTTTTATATAAATGTTTTATATAAATAAGGCTAAGCCTTATTTACACAAACAGACATTTGTTAAAGTTTCTCTGAGTTTTGTGGTTTTTAAAAATTCTTAAAATGTTATTTCTATACTTAAATACAAAGCAGCTGAATCTGATCAAGTGTAATTTGATTTATGTTATGATTTACTTTGTTTTAAGTGTGTATTACTTTAATTTAATGTGTTTGTGTATAACAATTGTAATATGTAGGCTACATAAAATGTCTATATAATTGTCTATGGGCCAGTTTCCCGTACAGGGATTAAGACTAGTCCTAGATTAAAATAAATGTTAAGAGCTGTATAAACTGC
>JAUCMS010000201.1:0-14696 GCA_032357445.1 Enteromius radiatus | reverse complement strand
CATGCATGCACACACAAACAAACATGCACACTCACTCACTCACAAACGAGCGCACACACATGCACAAACACACACACACACACACTCTCACAAACGTGTACACACTCACATGCACGCACACAAACACACCAACACACACTCTCACAAACGCGCACACACGCACACAAACACACACACACACACACACACACACACACTCTCACAAACGCGCACACACGCACATGCACGCACACATGCATGCACACACAAACAAACATGCACACTCACTCACTCACAAACGAGCGCACACACATGCACAAACACACACACTCTCATGCACACACAGACTAATATGCACACTCACATTTTCACACACACACACACACACACACACACACTCTTGGGAATCTTGACTATGATGCAGATCATATGCACCAACAATAGTCTGTTCTCTGGAAACAGAATAGCATGGACCACAAAACAGTGTGCATATCCAAAAACCCCCAAAACTTTTTCTTATCAAGGATGCATTAAATTGTTTAAAAGGGACAGTAAATACATGTTTAATCTTACATGAGATCTCTATTTACAAGAAATACTGAACTTTCTATTCATCTGAATCCTGAAAAATGAAATCAGTGTTTCAGCAAAACTATTGTGCAGCACAACTGCTTTCAACATTGGTAATAATTAGTATTTTTCATCATATTAGAATGATTTCTGAAGGATCATGTGACACCAAAGATCAAAATGTGGATCAAAACCTTTCAGCAAAGTTGTTTGCTTTTAGGTTTTAGGACAACTCTGATGAAAGGTTTTGATCCACTTCAGATGTTGACTATATGTAATAAATTCCCAGCTCTACTGGTAAGCGCACGCGGATGGTTTTGTGTTATCTGTGCTGACCTGCGCAGTGGTCAGTGGACATCCATCATAGCTTATCATTCCGAGTAAACATCATGACTGAAACACAGCAATCCACAGACGACGAGCTTCAGTGGGATCTGAGGCCTTCACTCACTCAATTATTTGGAAATACCAGACTTGACCTACGAGTGACTGACTCTTTATTCCGAAGAAACGGCATCACAGAAAAACTTTAAAACACCGAAGCCAAACAAACGATCAGATCCATGACTCGAAATTATTACGTGTTGAGCTATACTGTTGTATGAAATCTATAGAAATATCAGGACAAGAAGTTTGTTTGCAACATTATTGTAACGTTTTTGGTCTATTTTTATTTGCAATACAATCCTTTTAGCACAGACCGCTCTAAAATCCTCTTCACCATTAGCATATTCAATTGAGTACTGTCACTTAAATATATTTTATTTGATGCAATTGTTTTGTTAAACTGTTTCTCAGGAGTTACTGGATACTTGTACTTTGAAATGAAATGATGATTCTTTAAAACTTGTTTCTGCTGTACTTACAAACAAAACATCTATCATTTATTTCTACAGTAGCAAGGTTTTTACTGACTTATTTTGCACTTTTATATTTACATTACATTTATATGTATTGCATACACTACAAGTTTAGTAAGATTTCTAATACTTTTAAAGATGTTTCTTATGTTCATAAAGGTTGCATTAATTTGATCAAAAATACAGGAAAAAAGTAATATTGTGAAATATTTTTTACCATTTAAAATAATGGGGTTCTATTTTAATATACATTAAAACATGATTTATTTCTGTGGCACAAAGCTAAATTTCCATCGGTCATTACTCCAGTGTGAAGTGTCAGAAATCATGCTAATTATTATTAAAATGATCAATTTGGCAAGTATTTTTTTGGAAACTGCAATACGTTTTTTCAGGATACTATAAAAGTGAGAAAGAATTTATTCAAAATATAAATCTTTTCTAACAATATACATCTTTGCCATTACTTCTTATCAATTTAACACGTCCTAGCTGAATAAACATTTTAATTTCTTTCAAATTAAAAATATTATAAAAATGTATTGACCCCAAACTTTTAAATGGTAGTGTTAAAAAGGATTTCTATTTAAAATAAATGCTCTTCTTTTTAACGTTTTATTTAAGAATTCTACAAAATATCACAGGTTCCAAAAAATATTAAGCAGCACAACAGTTCCCAGCACTGATAATAAATCAGTATATTAGAGTGATTTCTGAAGGGTCATGTGACACTGACGACTGGAGTAATGATGCTGAAAATAGTTATTTTATATCGCAATAATATTTCACAATTTTTTTTTTTGATCAAATAAATGCAGCCTTGATGAACATAAGAAACAATTTTTTTTTTTATATTACAAAATCTTGCTGTTTCCAAACTTTTGACTGGTAGTGTATATGCAAATACAAACACATGCATGTGTACATTTATTAGATAGATTTATTTATCATCTAAATTGTATGAATATAAATACTGCACGTGTGTGCATTTATATATCCATAATAAATATACTCAGAACACACACATATATTTTGCAAATGGAAGCTTTTATATTAATCACGATTAATATAATTGAATGTTGCATACTGTGTTTGTTGATAGCAGCAGGAAGCAGTAATACTGTACAGTAAACACAATGCTAGTATTTAGTATGAACTCAAACAGAAAGCCAGGGAGCGTCTCATTGTGCTGGTGTGAGTTTAGGCCTGTATCAGGCGGTTTTCTGTCTTATCACGGTGTTGTGCTGACTGAAGGACACATCTGACCTCAGCGTCCAGATAGAAGTCGTCTCAGCCAAGCTTACGTAAAACTACAGGTCCAAACTGAACATCCCTCTTCTTCATCATCATAATCAGCACTGCACAAAACAAAAGCCAAATCTGAATGATCATCTTTCTGTCTCTTGAAGACGTCATATATCAAGACCACCCGAGGAGATCGTCACCCTAAACCCAAGACACCCGACTATCTGCCAGGTCTCTCCTCTTCCTTTCATCTTCTGTCATGAGATCTGCCACAAACCAAGCATTTTCTCCATCAACTTCTGACACTGTCTGCATGTTCAGGGTCCTCCTCCTATCGCTTGTATTCGAGACACTACAGGCAAAGTTAAAGAAAAGCTGTTTATTTGATCTATTTACATCTAGATTTCTATTTTTTTTAGCATGCACCAAAAGTAAGAGTTTCAGTCATATGTGTATTCACACTTTTGTTTAACAGTGGGTTTTTTAATATATCATACAGCATCAGTTTATTCTGAAAAAAAAAAAAAATCAATAAATGAAACAAATATTTATATATATATCATTTTTTAATTCATTTATGTTTAGTACTATAGTATTTACGGTATTTTCTTCTATATGAAGAGAAAACCTGGCTTTATCCATGTGTGGAAATGCAAGCAAATTAGTGGATATTTAATTAGATCAAGCCTCATTTCCGTATTAAAACAAGGAATTTTAGAAAACACACAATACAAACAGTGTGTACAATTCGTATTTATTTTTTTTAGTATAGCATATATTTGTCTCTCATTGAGAAAGATCGTGTCTCTGGCAGGTGTTTGTATTTTGTGGCCTCGTGTACTTGAGATTATCTGTGATTCTAGTCAAAGCTGTGCCTCGCTGACGCTCACATATGACTTTTATCAAAACCGTCTCAAGGTGATGAGCTAAACCCTCGTATCTCATGCAGAGATGCACATCAAGATCACAGAAAATGGTCATTTGTATAAACTTCTCAACAAACTTTGGTAAAATCTAATTATCTGAGCTTCTCTGCATCCATTGATTCAGGGCATTTGAGATCAGAATGAGTCTGTTTCTTCATCAGATCTGGAGAAATGTGTCTCAGTAATGGATGTGAATGGGTGCCGTCAGAATGAGAGTCCACACAGCTGATAAAAACATCACAATAATACACTCCGGTCCATCAGTTAACATCTGGAGAAGACAAAAAAAAAAAAAAAAAAACTAATCCAGCATTAAGATGATTTTAACTAAAATATAAGTTCATAGCAGGTATGTGTCTGGATTCTGATGTTATTATGGACTTGTATTTTAGTTAAAAATTACTTGATGGATTTATTTGATCTTTTGTCTTCTCCAGATGTTAACTGATGGACTGGAGTGGATTATTGCAATGTTTTTATCAGCTGTGTGGACTCTCATTCTGACGGCACCCATTCACATCCATTACTGAGAGACTGATGCAGAGACACACAAACTCCAGATCTGATGAAGAAACAAACTTACCAAGAGTAAATTTTCAGCAGCTTTTCCTTCAAGTATCATGAATTTCAAAACATTTCCGCTGGTGACAAACATCTGGGTTCTGGAGTCAATCTAACAGTGCGGGACAGACGAATCTTTACGGATGTTTCGGGATGACAGAATGTGTTTGTTTAGCGCAGGAAAACTGTAGGATTCGGAAGAAAGTTAGACAAGGAAAGGGAAACGCAATCAGTGATCTTGAAAAGCGATGCAAGCGAAGGGACCCTAGTAAGGGTGCGCTGGCGTTTTGGGGCTTTCAGTGGTTTAACAGGACGCTTCCCAGAACCCTGGGGTGCCGCCAACACAAACCCCGGGATGCCTGTCTGACCGAGGGAGGGACACAGCGGCGCCACGCCGATTCCCAAGACAACTTATCTCCCCTTCAGTGATAATGCTGTCAAAATAACAGCCAGGATACAGCAGAGAGGAACTAGTTAAACCTCAAGCGTGTCCAGGTCCATGTTAGATGAGTCTCTGAGGGACAATATGTTTGAACGTGCATCACATTTTCTCATTCATTCAGTCATTCTCTTGGTTTAAATCTGCATTTAATTTCCCAAAATGTATTTTAAAAATTGAGCATGCACATCATATATATGTCATATTTTTTATGGGTGTATTGGCATGCACTCACAAACAAGTAAAAAATAAACTAGAAAAAAAAAACACGCCATAGTTAGTATTAAAATAAACTAGTGCTGTCAATCCTATGTATATATATATACACACAGTATATATAAAATAAATATTTATATATAAAACTATACAAATATAAATATATACATGGAAATATTTTCAAAATATATAAATGCATGTGTTTGTATTTAGAAGTAGCCTACAGTACTACACATAATGTACACAAAAACTTTTATCTTGGATGTGATTGATTGCGAATTAATCTTTGACAGAACTACAAAAAATAAACTACATTTAAAAAAAAATAAATAAATCCAGCAAGATTTTAGTTTTTTTCCACAAACTACTTGCACAGATTTTCAAAACTTTGCCTCTTTTTTTTTTGTTGTTGTTGCATTGAGCAGTGTGTTTTGCAAAAAGCATTTTATGAAATTAAAAACTGCATGGTTTTGCGTTTGACTGTCAACTTTCAGAAACTGTGTGAAAAGTAAAGATTCTGTGTGTAAGCAGTTGAAAAACGAAATAAACAGGAAACTCTCTTGTAGAGATGATAGTATAATAATTGACTGTACTTGTATACAGCATATACAAAAACAAGCCACTGAATACTGAGTAAAATGTGCCTTTAAGGGTCAAAAGTGAAGTTAACTGCAGTAAAACTCTGTGCCAGGACAAATCAGACTATATATACACATATATGCGTTGACACATAGCGACACCTACAGGAACCAAGGAGCATTGCATCTTTATAGTTACTGCCTACATGTCAGTTCATAAAGCATAATGTTCAGTGTAATAATAGCTAATTTAAAATTATTAGTCCCTAATGCGGTTACGTTCACACACCGTTCGGGTGTGACAACCGCTCTCTATAACCGAACTCACACCAATACATTTTCTGGACTTCTCTGAACACACGCGCTGTGTGAACGGAACAGAACCGGACAACTAGTTTTCTGTCACATCTTTCACTGCGAGAGAGAGCCGCTCTGCCACACAAACGCGTGTCTATCGTGTAGTGCGTGTTTTCGGTAACTTACAGTAAAGGAGAAACAAGCTGCGTGTCACCTTAAAGTTTTATCTCATCAGTTTTCCACCGGAACCGCTCTCGTCAGTTTTGTGTTCTGCGCGCGCGGCCCAAATTTAAAAGCTGTTGTCGGTTAATGAAAATTTGATGAAAGAACTTGCGGCTAAATTGGACTCTTGTCGTGTCAGAAAGTGATATGACTAAGTTTACGGACATCTTTGCTATTCCTTCAGTCACGGTTACTATGGTTACTGGTAAGAAAAACGGGCTTGACTCCAAGGGTTCAACAGAAAGCTGCTGTGTGAACGAGACATTTCGAGACCCACACCGGTAAAGAAAATACAGTTGTCAATCCCAAATACAGGATACTTGTCTGTATAACACAAGGGCGTCAACAAAAAACGGATGTGAATGCATACTCCGCAGTAGGTGTTTCATTTTTTCAAATCGCGTTTCCGTTTGTGTTTTTTGTCCCAGCACAGGCTCCGTCTCAGCTGAACTGTGACAGTCACATGATACAATGTAGCATTCCGTTTGTACACAGGATTTCTCAACATATCGACACTCATGAAGGCGTTCGCTGATTGTAAGTGTTATTTATTCGCTTCTTCTTTGAATTCTGTCAAATACTATTAATGTTATTTAGAAACCTTTTTTTTTTTAAAACGCGAAGGCCGTAAGCAGTCCATATAGACATACACCAACAGCTTCCTCAGATTGGCGTTTGTTATTAACATGTAAATGTTCCTTCAGCAGCAGGGTGTCTTCTAATTTTCATATTAGATTCTGATTATGATTATGTTTCTGATTATTTAATTCATGTCAATTAAAGATGCATTTTTGAAGAAGCAACCTGGATTTTTTTTTTTTTTAAAAGAAGTTGACTTTATTTTTTAAATCTCGTTTTAAATATCTCAAGAGATTTTAATTGTAAAGAAATTGAATTATTACCTATTATTTATGGATTATAAATACTATTTTTACTATACACTACCAGTCAAAGGGTTTGAACAGTAAGATTTTTAGTTTTTTGTTTTTATAGATTTCACTTGTACTTAGAAAAATACAGCAAAAGCAGTAATATTGTGAAATATTTTACTATATAAAATAAGAGATTTATCCTTTGAATATCTGTTAAAATGTAATTTAGTTCTGTGATCAAAGCTGAATTTTCAGCATCATTACTCAGTCACTTCAGAGTGTCACATGATCTTTCAGAAATCTCAAAAAACAACTTCTTATCATCATCAATATTTAAAACAGTTGGGTAGATTTATTTCAGGATACTTCGAAGGAAAAATAGATCTAAATATAAGCTTTTCTATGAAATAAAAAGCGTTGAGTTGATGTAATTATTATTTGTTAAAATGTATTTTTAAAAAGTATTTGGGGGAAGAACATTTAATGCTTTTGCTTAGCCATGATGCTTTAAATCAGTCAGCTTTGAAATCATAGGAATAAATTGCATTTTGAAATATGTAGCGGTTTTCAAATAGTAACATATTTCACAATATTACCTTTTTGATTGGTAGTGTATGTTATATTTTCCGTTGTTAAAGTATAGTTGTTTACATGCACCTTTCAATAATTCAGGGAGCAAACTTATTTTAATGTTTTGGGAGCTATATAAATATCTTATATAGTTTCTAAAGAGCAAACTAAAGGAAAAATAAGTAAAAGTAAGTAACATCTGTGGTGTGTGGATTCAAGGTAGTATTAAATAAAAAATAAGCTGTTTTTCGAATTCTGCAATGGTTATAAAGTTGATCTGTACTTCCTGATTTGTAGTTATAATAGAGAAGTTTTGTCAGATGACAATGTTTTGTTGGATTGATGTTGTGTCTGTGTTTAGCTGATTGATTGGCTGATGGACTGAAGCGTCATCATGCCTGTGAACGCTACTGTGATTCGAGGAGTTCAGAAGCTGGTGCTTTACGAGACCAGAGCCGTAAGTCACACTTCATTCATGGTTCATGAAGGTTTTCAATTTAAAGGTCTGCTCTGCATGCAGGGGACAGCAGCTAATCATTTTCATAAGATCATTAAAATATGCATAAATTCATGAGATTTCTGAGTGTATGTCAGTGCGGTCACACAGATGTGAATGTCTCTCTGTGCTGCTAGATGGCAGTGTTCATCTGTTACCAAACAGAGACCTGATGTCTGATTCACATCAGTGATGATATTAAATCTGGCCTATAGTTTGCTGCAATCCAAGTATAGATTAGGAATTTATATTTTTGCACAGAAAAATCAAGTCTGTTTTAAGACCATTATGTTTTTTGTCTTATAATTACAATACATTTTGACAATTAATTATAATTATATTACTTTCATGGCAATTAAAACACAAACTGTATCAGTAAAATCTCATTACTGTAGCACACTGTATGCAATTTAAATGTTATTCAGATTAGAATGAGAATTACAAACAAACAAAAAAAAAAAAAAAATATATATATATTATATAATAACATATCAAGGAAAATACATGTATCATGGGCAGCATGTCAATTAATCTCGGATGTATCAAGCGACGTACGAAGAACGGACCCCTGGTTATGAGTTTGGAATAATAAAGATTTTTGTTGTTGTTGTCTCTTTTGCTTTTATCTCTTTTTGTCTCTTTTACCTGTTTTTTTTTTATTAGAAATGCACTAAAACTGTAACATTGCGAAATATTACAGTTTACAAGTCATATTAACATATTAAAATGATTTCTGAAGGATTGGGATGCTTTGATAACAGCCATTAATTACATTGTAACTGGTATAAAAACACTTATTTTACATAATATTTCACAATTTTTACAGAATTTTTTTCAGAATATATTTTAGAAGTTACTAGACACTATTTGTTGACCACGAGGTAGATTATATAAATTTTATTATTTATTAATTTTTTCATTTATTTATAATGTAATTAGTTAATTAATTTGTGTTAATTAATAGTTTATTTATTTATTAATGCTGTCAAATGATTAATCGCATCCAAAATCAATTTTTGTTCACATAATATCTGTGTGTGTGCGTGTGTACTATGTATATTTGTTATGCATACATAAAGACACACAGAGTACATATTTAAAAAAATATTTACATGTATATATTTATATGAATTTAAATAAATTATATATAAATGCATTTAATATAAAAACAACATATTTACCTTAAATACATACATGCATCAATGTGTATTAATATATACATAATAAACACAGTACACATGCATGTTATGTAAACAAACAAAAAAAGTATTAATTTGGGTGTGATTTATCACGTTTAATCATTTAGCAGATACTATTTGTTGATTTGTATTTGTATTTTTGTTATTGATTATTTATAAATTTATGTAGATATGCATTACATTATTTATAGAGTTTTTCCAAGTAATTAATTAATGTTTTATTATTTATTTAAAGAGTTGTTTTATTATTATTTGTTCATTTAATAGTCCTGTGGTGTGACAAATGCAACTTTATGAATATTCTCAAAACATGGCTCCCTCTGTATGCCTCTGTTAATTTTTCTTTAGCTTTTTTCTGGTCCAGCAGGTGAAAATGATGCTCTGGTCACATATTAAACTCCTTAACTAAAACTCTGATTCCAGAGCAGTGCTCCTCATTTACTGTGTGCAGACACAGAGGGTGCAGTCCAGTCTGAGTCCATTGTGTCCCTTTAATTTCATGCTGTCTTTTAAAGCACAGAACAGGACAGATCGGAGCGTTTATGAGCACAGCTGTCATTCAGGACCCAATACAGACTATAATAACAGAACAAGACCGGCTGTCTTGATCCTCAGTGTGCCATCTACTGTGTTCTCAGTGTGTCCATTTCACTGGGAGTCTTTTAATGTGTCTTACCTGGAAATCTGTCCAAATACAGGGCAGAATGCCTCCAACCCTGCTGTTTTTCTTCATATGCACTCGATAACTCTCGTGTCTGTCAGGAAAACTTGTTTAGAGCAAGTCTGTTTTGTATTTCGCTTCACAATCAAAAGTATCGGGGTGTAATCTGACACTAACACCCATTTAAAAATGTATTTGATGAGTTTGAGTTGTTGCTTGTAAAAAATTGTTAAAAGTAATTTTTTTTGTTTTGTTTTTGTCAGAGGTATTTTCTAGTGGGCAGTAATAACGCTCAGACGAAACACCGAGTCCTGAAGATCGACCGCACCGAACCGCGAGATCTGGTCATTATTGATGATAAGGTGAGCTGCTTACAATCTTCAACAGGTCCACAAGAAATGGAGTTTGCAAACTGTATTATTTCTTTTATATTCACTGTTGTGGAGTATAGTTCCAGTCCTTGATTCTGATTGGTTGAGCCAAGATCAAAGCTGTTGTAAAATACTCAACAAACACCTTTGTTTACATCTGTGTGTTGCTCGGCAACCACTGTGTTCCAACCATAACCGTTTCTACATCATTTGTCGGTTGAGGATAATGTTTTTATATTAAAATTATTACACTTTAAAGCTCTGCTTTATTTTGTGAAACCTTAGTACAGTATGCACATAGAATAACATTTTCTAAAACCAATTAGCCTCTTGAAGCCGTGGTTTACTGTCAATTTTTAACAGCTAACTCCACTTTGCGACGTGCCTAACAACATCCTTTAGTTGTTAAAAATAGTTTTTGTCATTTTTATTACTTAGTTTATTTTTTTTCCTTTGGCTGTAATTAGCCTATTTGAGTTTTAGTAATTTTGTTATGTGGTTTTGTCATTTTTATTCTTGTTTATATATAATATATGTATAAAATATGTAGATTTAATTTGTTTATTTTAGTTCATTGTTAATAATTGTGGTATACACTTTTAAAAGTATTTTAAATTTTTTATTTCATTTATCATAGTTTTAGTTTAAATTTAAATTGTTTTCTTTTGTTGTAGGTTTTTTTCTATGCATATTTTTTCTAATTCCATGTAGCTTTATATTAAATGTAGTGATGTAGTTGTAGTTTGTGTGTTTTTGTCATTGTATTGTATTTATTATTACTATTTAGCTATCTTTTTTTTGCTTCAAGTACTCTCATGCTCTTTTTTTTAATAGTTTTGTCTATTTTTTTCTTTCTTTTTAAGTTTCCATTTAAAATTATTATTACTATTATTATTTATTTATTGCTAAATTACAATATCATTCTAAACCAAATAAAACGTCCAGCTTCTTTACATTTAATTGATCAATAGAAATTCCTTTTTTGATACAGAATTAAAAATACAAATGCGTCACGATGCCATAGAAGACATTTTTTGTCTGAATGGTTTCATAAAGAGCCTTTAACACCTACAGAACATTTTTTTTTCACAAAAGCTTCTTTGATGGTTCTTCAGATTATAAGAAGATAAGAAAGAGAAGGTTCTTCAACTGAATGGTTGTTTGTGGAACCTAAAATGGTTCTTCTGTAGCATCACTGTAAAGAACCTGTTGGAAGCAATGTTTTGCTTTGGTGTAAACGTGCATGTTTATTGTGTGTGTGTTCTAGCATGTGTACAGTCAGCAGGAAGTGCGGGAGCTTCTGGGTCGTCTGGATCTTGGCAATCGCACTAAGATTGGACAGAAGGGATCCTCTGGTCTTTCCAGAGCCGTTTCTGCCCACGGCATTGTGGGTAAGACACTTTTTTTTTCCTGGATTGCCAAAGTTTCATTTTCCTTGTTTATTCGTCTCCTCCTCCGTCTCATCAATTAGGAGCACACTAATGCAGTTACCCGTTATTATAGCGGTATAGTTTTAGCGCAGACACGTGCGTTTTCAAAAGGTCAGGTGAACACTTTACCTGAGATGCCTTGTCGCTATGGAAACCCCTCCTGAGGGTGCCACCCACACACGTGTCTTTGAGATGCTGGAGATTTACAGCACAACAATAACAGAGATTCTGTCAGGAGCGGCCAGAAACGAGCTCAGGAGCCTCACGCAACACTGACTCAGTCATAAAACTGAGTTTGTGTTAACACTGGTCAGGATTATTTCAGGATTTTTTATATTTGAATATTATAGTATTTTTGTAATATATTGAATTTGCTCATTTTAATTTGAGCCTTTTAATAATTTTGTGTGCTTTTTTAGGTTGGTAGTTTTAGGCTTATTTTAGTCATTTAGTTAATTTTATGTGCTTTTGTTATTTATTAGATTGTTTGTTTTTAATATATATATTTCTTTCATTTCAATTTAGTTATGTGCTTTCTCATTTTTATTAGTTTTTTTAAATAGTAAATAATAATAATGATAAATAGTGCTTTTAACTTTCTTTGTTTTAATAATTTGTTATTATTTTGAGTTTTTTAATACTCCTGTTTAGGTTTATTTCACCTTTATTTTAGATTTGTCAAGTTATGTGCTTTTGTCAATTAAAAAAAACAATTATGTATCTATTTAGCTTTTATTTATGTTAAATACAGTTTTAGTTTAAGTAATTATAATTTGTTTTGTATTAATTTACATCTTAGTTGTAAATAGTTTTATGCCCTTTTGTCATTTTATTAGGTTTTTATTAGTTTATTTGTATTTATTCAATTTTAGTCACTTGCTTTGGTCATGTTTTATATATATTTTTTAGCTTAAGATTTATTTAAGATTGATTGATTTATTTTTTAATATTTATTTGTATTGTTTTATAGTTTACATTTTTTTGTTGTTTTGTCTTTTTTTGTAATTTTATTTATTTCTCAGTTTTATTATATATAGATATACACACTATTACAATTTATATTTAGAATTAATGTCAGTTTGCGTTTAATAATTCAACTTTTGTTTTTTCAGTAAGATTTTCATGTAATATTTATATTTAACTTGCATGAATGCGTTTGAAACATGTCAGACTGAAGCAGCGGGTCAGATCCAGAGTCTCTTCACACAATCACGGCTGGCGCTGTGAGAAAGTAACTGATGATGATCTGCAGGTCGTGACCTACTTCTGCTGACACACATCTGTCAACACCTCACTTTAAGTTGACTTAGTCACTGAAATTGTGGCTTATGCAACCTCCGTACGATGGAAGTCATTAGAAGAGCAAATTTAGTGCCAAACAACTAGAGAAAACTGATGTGTGTCATGTGTTTACGACACACCTGATAGATTCATGACAAACACAGCGTGTTGATTATACTCTCACGTCTCATCGCTAGAGCCGTGTGTTTGTTTCCGAGTGCACTTTAAACGTGAAACTTTAACAGAAATATTGCTGTTTACTGCTCATTCAAAGTAATAGCTCACTCAGGCCATCTGAGATTAGGATGAGTTTGTGTCTTCAGATCTGGAGAAATGTGTTTCTGCATCAGTGGCTCAGTAATGGATGCGAATGGGTGCCGTCAGAATGAGAGTCTGATAAAAACATCACAATAATCCTCAGCACTCCAGTCCAGCAGTTAACATCTGGAGAAGACAAGAGATCAAACTAATCCAGCTCTCTTATGACTGACAAAAATGCATCAACTTTTAAGTTTATTAGATTATTTACAGTAATAAACTGTAATCCAAATGCATGAAAATTCTATATGCAATTCAAATACATAATTCTTTCATCGAAAGTACTGTCCATTATTAGTTCATGTCAGCTAAATTAATTAAGTTATGTTTTCATTTATTTATTTTCCTGTGTTTGTACTTTCATCTTATTATTTGCGGATGGCGCTACATCATAAATAAACATAATGTACTGTACTTAACTTAACGTAGAGTGTAAAACAACCATTGTCTTTTGTGTTTTTTTAGGTTTCGTGCGGTTTCTAGAGGGTTATTATATTGTGTTGATCACGAAACGCCGTAAAATGGCAGATATCGGCGGACACTCGATTTATAAGATTGAAGACACGAATATGATCTACATTCCTAACGACTCTGTGAGAGTCACACACCCTGACGAGGCCCGGTGAGTCCACTTATACATGATGATATCTGATAATCACAAGCATTCAAAACCTCTCACATCTTCTGAGGAGCCTTCATTTAGTCAGCTCTCAATCAGCATTGTATTATATGTTTGGATCATTTCAGTTTCATCTTACTACACTTATTATTAGAGAGATCTATAAATATCTCCATAAATATCAGCATTTGCACCAAATCAAATATTTTTGCTCTGTTTGAGTCTCTAAATAAAATTGAGCTGTCTTTTCTTCTTATTCTCAGAAAGCGCCTACTATATGAAAAAAAAACACATAAATTGTTTTATATATATATATATATATAGAGAGAGAGAGAGATTTTTATAACTGTTACATAAAAAAAATATAACTGCTTTTTCATATGTCAGGCTTTACAGCCTTTTATTTAAATTTAAAAAGTTAATGATTTGTAGTTGCTATATTAGTCTAATATTTTTGCATCCAATTTTGTGTTAATATTTACTGCTGTCAAACAATTAATTGTGATTAATTGCATCCAAAATAAAAGTTTTAGCTTACATACTGTAAGTGCGTGTGCTCTATGTGTATATCTTTTATGTACATATAAATATATATGACATAGTTATGATATTAATAATATTAATATAAATATATGCATGTAAATATTTTTTAAATATATGCATAATAACAATAAATATACACAATACACATATATTATGTATACAAAACATTTATTTTGGATGCAATTAATCAAGATTAATCATTTGACAGCACTAATATATAAATATAAATACACACAAAAAGTTATTTATTCATGTAAATATAACATAAAAACATGTCAATATTTAGAAAATATATGCTGTTTGTGTGCGTCTCCACAATGACATATATTTTATATAAATATAAATACTCACACACATACTGTATAAACTAGGGGTGTCCCCGACTAAGGATTTTCACAGTCGAATCGGAATTTTCGAATCTTGCCAATAGTCGACTGATAGTC
>JAUCMS010000200.1:0-14699 GCA_032357445.1 Enteromius radiatus | reverse complement strand
TTTTATTTTGGATGCGATTAATCGCGATTAATCATTGCCCAGCACTAATATATATATATATATATATATATATATATCTCAGATGATCTCTACTTAAAATGCCTTAATATGACTTAAAACTCTTAAGGTCACATTGAGAAATTTTTGTATCAGTTTTTTTTTTTCTCTTAACTGCTAGCTACGGCTGTGATATCAAAGAAAATCAAACCTGATCTGTTTTTATTGACGACCTATAATTTTGTATGTGAGATCGTATTTATTTTTTAACGTGCGGAAATTTCGGATGAAAATTTTGGATTCAGTGTGCAATAACCTTTTAAATTAAATTAATCGAAATTTATTGAAGTCATCGCATTATGCGTTGTGTGCACTGCAAAAAAAAATAAAATAAATAAATAAATCTCAGTATTTATTTTTGTTACAAAAAAATCTCAAATAGTGTAGCTTTATGAAAAAAAATTAAATGAAAACAAATTAAGCAGATTTTTCTGAGCCCCTTGGCAGGTATTTGACATTTTTTAAATCATAAAATGACTAAATTTGTAAATATTTTTCAGAAAACAAGACTTATCATGTTATTATTTTGATCAGAATGTACTGTAAGACCCCCACCCCCCTACATAGTATAGTAAGTTTTTATTTATTCATTTATTTATTACGAATAAAACTCATTATTTTTTATTTAATCCTCATAATCAATTTACCTTAATGACATGCAGAAATCATACTGGCATGCAAAATAATAGATTACAAATGTATTTTGAGAGGAAGGAAAATACATGTTGTGTATATAATAAATAATAATTACATTTAGAATTAAAGTATATTTTAAAAATATTATAAGTAATTTAAATGAACTAAATATATTTATGTAAAAATATTTTCAAATCTAGTTTATGATTAATGTTTTTAAATGCATTTAAATATATCTGAAAGTTGTTGTTTTTTTTGAGAGTCAAAACATTAACTTATGACTACATGACAAATAATCTGCAAAAACAAGTACACTGCCGAATAAAATTTTCAAGACTATGCAACACTCATCGTTTCCATGCTTTCCAGTCAAAAACAGATCAAGATCCTACAGAAGAACTGTTCCTCTCGCCCCCAAGCTGCTGTATGAGAAGCAGGACAAAATATCTTTCATTAAGTTACACAACCCCAGGAATAAGATGGCGGCTCTTGATAAGATCTGGTAATGCTGTAACATGAAATTATGGAAAGGCAAAATTGTCATTTTCTAAATAAGCACCTGTGATCTTGCATGAAAGCTTGAAAGCCCGTCATTTATAGGCTCAATCTGCCGACAGCAAAAAAGAGAAGGAGATAAAGAAAGAGCAGGAGGGGGGTTTGCACAGAGCAGCCGCCCGGAGCGGTAATATCTCAGTCATGAAGGGTCAGCGCCTGGGAGCAGACACTGAGCTCAGGTGCTCGCCTCAGAGAATTCAAACCCCTTCAGACTGTACTTCTCATAACCCAGTCAGACCAAGTTTAACCAGGCCTGCATGACCTATAGCTGCGCTCGCTCACGGTTCTTTCAGGTGAACTAACTGCTGGATGCCCACAGCTGTGTAATGCAACTTAACCTTTGCACCTGACCAAATCAACCTTTGACCTTTGGTTGTGTCATGGCATTTTAATGAGAGTGGGCTTTTTTGTAGTATTAGTTTCATAATAAAAGTAATGATTTGTTTTAAAATGTATTACAATCAATGATAATGGACAATGGGTCAAAAGTTCCTTTATATATATATATATATATATATATAGATAGATAGATACATTTGCTGATTTTTATTTTATTTTATTGTGCATTCCAAAAAACATAACAATAAAACATGATTTTTGAAAAAAAAAAAACCCAGAGTATCTGTTTTTGCGAACAAACACATATATAGATAAAGATATAATAAAATTAAATAGGATAATCAAGGAAAGGAAAGGAACGCAGCATTATCCATGTCCATTATCCTTAATGATGTCATACTCAACAGCTGGCCAATTAGCAGCTGAGAATACAAATGATGCATTGACTCTGAGCACGACCCTGTTTCCTGTCTGAAGATAAGCAGGGTTAAAACCACATTTTTAGTTTATTTGTGATCATGACATGTTGTTCGACTCTTCAGCAAGCCGGCAGGTCCACCACAGATTCCCGAGCCCTGCCAAGACTTCTGCCAAGCTAAGACAGCTAGCAGTTGACACCTCATAGAGCAAAGGCGGGGGAGGTGGGGGGGACAACCTACGCTCCTCTGGTCCGGCCGCTCTGCTTCACCTAATTACCTTCTGATTACCCTGACAAATTCTCTATTTCCGTTCCTAAATGGAGGCTCTGGCAGCAGCTCTTCCTGTGGTGGTTAACGTTCCCTACCCATTCGTTTCATTTTCCAATCTCAATAAACATAATCCTCAACACCGGCAAAATGGCCAGCGAGTCACACCTCACCTCCACAGCCACCCCGACCCCCGTGGGACGGGCCCGACACGGCCAGCAGGGAGAGAGCGGGTCGGCAGCTCTGCTCGTGTATGTGGGAAGAGAAAGGGTATTGTGCTCCTACCAATGCGTTCCCTTCCCCTCTGGATAGTTTCCTCATCACCTCTTTAAATCTTAAAGTGTTTGGCATGAAGCCTGAGCCGGGTTCTCCTGAGGCTTTCTACCATGAGCACTCGGGGTCAGCGGCCGCCGTAAATCTCTCCGATTCGTTTGCTTTTGAGCGGAATCGTTCACCGAACCGTATGTGGAATACAAATACATTTTCCCTTCTGTTTAATTGCTCGGTTTCTTCACGATGCCAATGGATGAAATCATTTTTATGCCACTTTGAATATCTCAGTAAATATGTATGAATTTTATTTCGACTATATAGCTCCCTGCACATTAGGCTTGTCAGTCTCCCATAGGCTCTGATGTTTTAGGTCTTTAATAAAGAAAGTGCACTGCCATTTAATTGGCTCCCTGTGGAAGGGACCTAAAAATTGCGAAAGCCACTTGGCAAAAGGTTCATATGAAACGGTGAGAAATGTGATAATGAAAGGCCTTCAGACGTGTGGAGAATTGGCAACGGTACAGATGCGGTAAGCGTCGTGTGTTAACTTGGATTACCCAGAACCATCTTCCATTTCTCCCAATACCGTTTCTCCCAATATGATGTGTGAGTTGTTAAAGGCTCCTCATAAACCCGAGATGAACGCCAGTCTGCTGCTTTTAAATGGGGCTTTTCTGGAGGCAAAACAATGGCAGACGTTTTGTTCACACTTCATTCCAGAGCAATGCAATAAGTGACATGACCGTGGCCCCGACCAAGGCTCAGAAAGTCATGGCCTTTACTGTGTCTGTCTGTGTCCCTTATAGTCCCTCCCATTTGATTTGGGATCTCAACTCTGGTTTCCTAAATAAAACAGACGCTGTGGACACAGCTGAGCCAGAAATACATTCTTGGGCCCCTTATAAAGAACACAGGGTGAAAACGCTGCAGGTACGGATCAAGCAGGTGGATGACGGTGATGTGGAAATACTTGCACATACTTGACTGGAACACAGAGATCCTGGCACTTTTCTTATTACATTTAAAACGTCTGGAAGGATTCATGCGCGGTTGCTGTTCGCTGTGGAACCACAAGGAGGCAAAGTTAAGGCAAAAAGATATACAGATAAACAGACAGACAGATGTGTTTCCTGTTCGTTTTTCATGATATTTAAGATTAAAACCTTAGTGACGTATCTTACTCTGTAGGGAGGGTCAAAGCAAAATCCACTTATTTATGTATACACAGCAAAGTTAGTGATGATTCAAGAGGGGCAGAAGTTCAAAACAATATTTACAAGCAGTGTGTGTGATTAAAAGCATAATTCAATTAGTCAGGGACTCACCCCTCTTTGGGTCAAAGTTCAGATTGTCAGCGGAAGGATACAGCGGATGTTTCTGCTAAATTAAACTGATTTATAATCACTGATAAGGATTAAAACCTAAAATCTGAACTAACGCTAGTAACATAAATACTCATAAAATAAAATATAAAAATTTAAATATTAAACATTACTTACATTAATAATTATATTAATATATATATAGTACAATGTAAACTATTATTGCTTACAATTTTTGTAGCTATAAAGTAAATTATTGTGAATATTATAAATTATACAATTAAATGTTAAATGATATAACTATTGTACAATTATACAATGAAATATTCCATCAAATGTATATATAATATAATATAATCATTTATTATTACATTACATTGCATTAAAAATAAACATAAAATGGCAGTAATATTAATACTTAGTATAGTAAAATGTATTTTGTAGCTATAAATGATTGGGAATATTATAAATATTAAAATTATATAGAGAGAGAAATCTAATAATTTATAAAATGAATAATTGTGCAAACAAAAAAGTGTTTGTTTATACTGTATAATATATGTGTGTGTGTGTATTCATCATATAAAGATATGTATATTCATATATACATATATTTATATTATATTTCACTATATTTAATATATAAACAACATATTTTTCTTAAATATATACATGCATGTGTGTATTTATATATACATAATAAATATACAAAGTACACACACGTTATGTTCACAAAAATGTTATTTATTTATTTATGTTATTAAATGTTATTTTATTTATCATTGCCCATCACTAATAATAAATAAATATTAAATTTAATATTACATTATATAACTATTGTGTACTAAGTAGCATTACACAGTGTAATTTACTATATCTATTTAAGTTATATTTCAGATGTGTTTTCACAGCTGTGGTTTAACATTGCGGATGATGATATAGGGCTGTAAACGACAGAAATCACAGCTGTTTGGCCCTGCAGGAGAAGGTGCTCTGCTGATATGGAAAAACAAGTCGAACAAGAAAGAGAATTTATTGCATGCTGTGAGATGTCGTGACAGCTCCGTAAAGGACATGCATAAATCAGTAGCAATTGGAAAAAGTTGTTGGTTTCAACTATTGAGCACATGGAAGTCCACATGCAATTATTTGAGTATATGCATACTGTGACCTCCTCTCAATGTGATATTAAGTTAGTCTAGTGACAAAAATGGCCAGGAATCAAAAAATTATCCAACAAAATGACATGGTGCTGACAAGGTGGTTTGTCTGACAGGTGCAGCCCACACAAGGATGTGCATGAAATATATGTTTGTACTATTTTCTTGGTTGATATTGCATTGTAAGATTGAAATCTCACTATCGGCATCAGATTAGGCTGGAGGATGGCCTGTCAAAAATGGTAAGAATAAAACAATACAGTTGACATTCACAATAAAAATGTCAAAGACAAAAAACCCATCATAGACAGGACATTTGTTTTTTAGGACAGAAAGAGCAGTCAACACTACATATGAAGCACAGAAACAAGATTTTGGACATCAGCGTGAAATGAATCTGTATGAAAAGCAGCCAGATTTCTGATGTTAGTTTTATGTTCACTCAGGCCTCAGATTTATCAGCGTTTCATACACCCAGCAGAGACGTAAGAAAAGACATACCTTTCAATCATTTCTCTTAGTTTTCTGGATGTAATGAGGCTTAAGCTTCTCAGAGAACTGCACTGAATGCTAATGCTAATTTAGCATCTCCGCTAATCTTTGTTTTTTGCAATGTAAACTTAGGCCATTCAGAGCATGGCCTGCAGCTAGCCATGCTAAGCTCTTGTATGTTTACACAGATGGCGTTCTGTCCTCTTCTGTCGACTGCTCCTATAATTCCCAGCGTAACAGCTTCCCCTAAATGTAGCCTTTGAAAAATTCCAAAAGCAACATGCACTTAGAATTTTAATAAGAGAGTGGTTTGATTCAATACATATTGTTCAGTGTCCTCCCAGTCCATCTAAGACTGGATTTCCGAGCCTTTCTTTCCGACCATCTGAGAATGTCTCTGTGAGAGAAGGACTGGAAGATAGCATTGAGAGATTTGAAGAAACACAAACCATATGTAAGCAGAGATCTCTTCAATGCCGTGTCTACTGTTTGTTTTCATAAACTTCACAGTCAATGCACCCCTGAAACCTCAAGCCATGAAAAGTTTGTGTCAGGGTGTTATGTTCTCAATGTCTTACTTTGCTTTAGAGTACTGAAAAATATTATGATGGTGAATTTGATGTAACTGAACCACTGAGATAACTGAGAAAAAAAAACGTCCCGATGAACAAAAGTGACAAAAGTGTCCAAATTTACCTGAATTGGGAAACTGTAAAAAATTCCGGTAGAAATTACAGTATTACTAGCAGCTGGATGTCAGTAACTTAAACTGGTAAATATAAATTTATCTTTGAAAAAAACTATAAATATAAATTTACAGTAAGTTACTGGCATCCAGCTGCATAATACAGCAAGTCACATTTAAAGTGGATCAAAAAGGTTCATCGTCATTTTTTTTTAGCACAGCTTTGATGAAAGGTTTTGATCCACTTCAAATGTTGCCTACTGTATATAAATATATATAAATTCACTTTTTGCATTACTTCAGTTTAAAGAACCCCAGTGTGACCTTCATTTTTGTTTTTGTTTTTGTACAAAACATAAAAAATAAATCAATGTTTAAAAGTGAAAAATCCATTGTATTATCAACCCCAAACTCAAAACTGTACACTAACAACTTACAATCAAATAGCTCACAGTCTCATAAACTCAGAATGCAAAATGAAGCTTCTTTAACGGTCCCTAAAACTTATACTATGCCTCCAAAATTGTAGCTGTGTAGAGTTATCTCTACAGGGGCTGTAGGAAAACGACCGGTGAGTAAGTTGTAATGTGTAACAGGCTTCAGCTTCAGGCTGAGAATATTGTTTTCTTATCAATTATTCAGAACGTCTCAGATGGGAAGGTGGTAACAAAGGGAAATCAATGCTGGGAAATTGCTATTGAATCAATGGTGAAGAATTCTCCATGGACTCACATTTTTGCTGCTGATCTGTGGTTTACTGGCAGCTGACAAAATGCCATAGTGCATTATTAATAGACTCTTTGCTTACCTATGATGCTTTGTCCCATGAAAACAGAATCTTATTAAACCTTATTTACAAGCTCAAAAGGTCAAAGGGTCACAAAATAACGTGGATGGTTAATGCAACAAAGTCTATTTCTGTCTGCAAGGAAACTACAGCAGTGTGACATCCATAACAAGCTCACTAAAACTTCTTTACAAATGAGTCCATTTGGCTCTCACCCAGATGAGGACCCCTTACTGTCTGTCATCTGTGTAATTTCTCTCCAATTTGTGTTATGCCCTTCAAATTAATCATCATCGCAAAAAAGTAAAAGGGAACAGTGAAATGATACAATTGTGAAAGAGAGAGGGAGAGATGGCTGTCATCCTGGCTCTCAGGTAAATAATAAGGGATTAGGGTGCAGGTGAAAGAATTTTGAGTATGATGATGACAGATGATATGGACACGGGGCCGAGGAGGCCTCTCACGGGGACTCACGCCTGACTCAAGGGTAGGGCCTCATTATGACTGCACTGCCTTTTGGTGGCATTATTGCATTTTTATACTGTATGTTATAGAGCTATAAAGCATTTGCAGTTTTGCAGTTTTAAAGAATTTATTTATTTAAAACCTCCTAGTGAGCAAGTAAAGATAGTCTTGAAGAATCTTGAAGAATCTCTATGATACATATTTTGGTTACATATTTTGTTGTGCTTGTTAAAGTGTAATTATACATTTATGTACTGAGTACTTATTATTTATAGGGCGAGTGATTGGCTAACGAGAGGTAATGATAATGACTGGTAATGCAGTGCCGGCTATGTCTGATTATTTGTTTGAGCTCCTCCCGAAATTAGTTTAGCAACAACACTAGAAAGTACATGCAACATAACAAGGACACCTTAAAATAAAGTGTATGTCTTTATTGTAACCCCAAACATTTAACCAATAGTTTATATGTACAGTAAAAAGGTTCTTTATCCACTTATATTTTACCATTCAAATTATTCTGTTCAACTATGACACATATAATATAACAATGGTTGTTATTTATGTTTTTTATAACATATTTGAATCCAGAAGTCGAGCTTGAAATATGAAAATGCTTCCTATGGACACAGAAGAGACACCAGTGAGTGACAGTTCAGCATACTCTTGATATTTGTTTGTATATTTATGTGTGCTTATCATGTGTTTGCATGTGTACTGTAATATCTTAAGAATACTCCGTCCTATGGGTCGACGCTTGTCTCAGGTGTCTTCCCTGACCTCCTTCATTGTCCAGCTCTAGAATAGGGTCTTTTGTCTACTGTTTTCTGTAGGTCATTGTGAGAAGCGCTTCTTAGTGTCTGCCATAATTTGGCCAGTTATCCGATCTGGGATGACTCCACCACCACGCCATTCATCTCATCATGGGACAGTGAGCAGGCAGTATCGGCCCTCTTAAATGCACCCAAGGGAGAGCTTGTAAAACTTTGTTGCTTAAATATTTAAATGGAAGTAATAGATGTCTAAAGGGCCGCACCAAGAGTTATAATTTGACCCGAGAAGTAATTGTTATCGAGAGGAATTTGAAGAGACTGTCTACAAATGAGCGGAAGAAACCAGCTTATCTGAGGAGAGGACAGACCAGGGTGGAAGATATGGAGAGAAAGGAAGAAAAGGAAAGAGAAAGATAACACGAAAAAGCAATACAGCTTGAGTTTCTCAAGACTAACAAAAGAAGCTGGAATAGATTTCTGTCTCGAGGTCAAAAAGATCGTTCATCCAAAAATTAAAAATGATTTACTCAACCCTCATATCGATCCAAACCTGTATGACTTTCTTTCTTCTGTGGAACATAAAAGAAGATACTTCGCAAAACGTTGCAGCTTTTTTTCACCCGTTCAATGAAAGTCAGTGGGGTCCAAAATAACACGACCCCTTTGATTTTCACTGTATGCAAGAACAACATTTTCCTTTTTATCATTTATCTTTTTCATTTCCCACAGAAGAAAGAAAGTCAAACAGGTTTGGAACAACACGAGGGTGAGTAAATGATGACTGAGTTTTCATTTTTGCTTGAACTATGCCTTTTAACCCGCACACAGACGCGACTCCCATTCTCCGTTTCACGGGCGCACTGATCAGCATGTCTCCGTGTCATCACACTTCAGTGAACACTTTCAAGTGGTTACCCTCTCCCCACAAACACACACAGACGCACACACACACACGAGAGAGTTCAAACATGTACATCTGATACATAAGAACATGTAGAGGCCATAACCCACTGCTTTTCAACAATCCTGTCTGAGACAGTCAGACTCGGGGTCAGATCTATATAAACATTATAGATACACATGTTCTACAAAGCGTCTTTTATCTCTTTTATCTCACTCCCCCTCTCTTTTTTTTATCTAATTAAGACATACAACACAGAAAGAGGGTAGAAAAAAGTCTTTACAGTATATGTGAGTTACACATAGCAGTTCAAGGCTGAACTTTTAATAATTTGCAGATTTTTAGCATTTTTTTACCCCCCCCCCCCCCTTCCTTCGCTCTATAGTTTGGATCACAGTGATGCACAGAGACAGAAATATCAGAGGATCGGTTTTCCAACACGGCACACCCCAGCGAGTGAGCTGCTGCGGATCAAAGGTTCCCGAACCACCCCCCCATGCCTACCGCAGTGCATCCCTGACAGGCCTGGACAAAGTGCGCCCATTGTGCGGGCAGTACCAGTCAGAGCTAATGGACAGTGACCAGAGACGCCCCCTCGGTGGGGCTGAGGCAGGATCGCTTGCCTGCTAGTGCGGCGGAGATGTACATTCCTGCTCTTCACGAGCCTGTGTCATCGAACCAGAAAAGCTTCACAATCAAAGGGTTTTCTGAGGAGCACCATTTGCATTGAAGACCTGCTGGAGTCTCTTGTATAATGTGCTACAAATGCATGAGAATTGAACAAATCACATGAGCAAATGTGCTGGAATACCGAATATCAGCAAAACTGTCATTTGGCTATAAACTGGTGGCCACAGATCCTTTTTGTTTTAAATAAAGACATACTTTTACTTAGCAAGTATGAATTAAATCTCAAAAGTGCTCAAAAGTGACAGTAAAGACCTTTATAATGCCGCCCTTTGATCTTTCTATTAATCAAAGTGTGTAAATATATATATATATATATATATATATATATTTACAGCAACTTAATATTAGATGAGACTTAAAAATGTTCAAAATTGAACTGAAAAGATAAAAGATTGAAGAAAAAAGAAAAAAAAAAAACGCTTATACAATCAATCAATACAAAAAGTAACCATTTTCCAGATAATTTAATAGTTTCTTTAAATATTCTTACTTTTTTATTTAAAGTTTTATTTAAATATTATAATTAATTAAACCAAAAGTAAAAATAGAATGTAATATTGAAATGAATACATAGACTAAAATAAAATTAAATAAACAAACAAACAAATAAATAATAATAATAATAATAAACTATTAAAAAGTACTAACCTTCATGGCATTAAATGGCATCAAATATGTGACAATATGTGAAATATGAAATGTGTGATCTTTATATATGAAAATGTTGTTTGGCTGATTGCTAAATATCTTGTGGCGTTGTGCTGAAATCCACTGTACATCAGAATAGGAAAGAGAACAGCAGACTACAAATGTTTCATATGTCTCTCCCTCTCTTCGTTTGGTATTCTGCTGAAGCAGCAGCGTACAGGATTTGGTTTTCATCAAACCAGAAAACCTCTTTTTTTTTTTTCTCTCCATCCAAAGAAGCCACATCCGCTCCTGTTCCTCTTTAAATTCTCAGTGCTTGAGTATTGTGCAATGAGAGCTCTGATAACTATTAAAACAAACAGACGCTAAGAACACTTTTGTCACAGTAAACAAATCCTCACTGAAACGCAAGCCTTGTATGCGTGCTACACATACCTCAGAATTACACAAATCACAGGACAGATGAATATCATCAGAACTGTCATTTGGCTGTAATCATAAGGCACTTGATTTTGCTTTTATGTAACGTTTTTATAAACGACAAGTTTAGGTAAGCTTTAAAAAAATAATTAAATTAGAAATTAATACTTTTGTTTCTACTTTTATTAGCATATCAGAATGATTTCTGAAGGATCATGTGACACTGAAGACTGGAGTAATGGCTGCTGAAAACTAATCATCTCATATGATTAATGTACATTTTAAAATATAGTAAAATAAAAAATAATCATTTTAAAAACAACAAATATTTCATAGTATTGATTTATTTGTTTATTCAAAATAAATCAAAGAAATGCAGCCCTGCATTTATTTAAGAGACTTATTTCAATAACATTTAAAAACCCCCAGACTCCAAACTTTTGATTAATAATGCACATTATAATTTTGTTAAGTTTGGCAGTTAAGTTTGTACAGCATATTTCTATGAATCTCCTTGCCACAATCACTCACGATTATCTCACAACATTCTTAATTCTCCGTAAAGCTGTTTTAGAATGACTTTAATGTAAAAGTGTTACACAAATACATTTTATTTGAACTGAAATAGTTTCTCTATTGGAAAAACACAGTATTATTATATAATGAAAGTGCTGTTGTACTGAATTTCAGCAGGTAATTTATAAAATGAATATTGCTTTAACATAACAGTTCAACCATTGAAAGGTTTGGGATCAGTAAGATTTTATAATTTTTGATTTAAAAAAAAATTAATACTTTATTCAGCAAGCATTCATCAAAAGTTATTATTGCTGCTCCATAGAGTTTAATTTTCACTGCCATTCAAAAATGTGGGATCAGTAAGAATTTTCTTTAAAAAAACCCATAAAACTTTAAAGAATTAATATTTTGAAAAGATATTAATACTTTTATTCAGAAATTATGTTTTTGGTCAGAGGTTAAAGCAGATAGAACATATAAAGAATTTCCAGTTTAGAACAGAAATTCATGTTTGATGTCAGTAGTATTTATTTTTTTATATATATTAATACTTTTATTCAGCAAGGACTCATTAAATGTTTCAAAAGTGCCAGTGAAGTAGTATAATGTTATGTTACAACATAAAACCTCTTTTTTCCTCTCTCCATCCAGAAAAGCCACATCCGTTCCTGCTCATCTTCAAATGCTTAGTGCTGTTCCAGAGTATTATGCGATGAAAGCTCTGATAACAACTAAAACAAACAGACGCTAAGAATACTTTTGTCTCTGTAAACAAATCCTCACTGAAAACTTCAGCATTTGGAGGGCCTACCAAAAAGCTGCAGCGTTCACCACAATTCCCGCTCCCTGTAGTGATTCATGCTGTTTTTCTCTCACAGACAGACAGTGCCTCTCCTCTCTCGAGTCGCCGATATGAGATGTGTGTCTGGCCCTAACGTAGCGCCCGCGACCTCGTCCTGAACTCTGCATGCACCGCTCTCAGTCTGAACTTCTTCACAAAGGCGCACATTATTAGCCCCGCTCCCAGAGTCTCATCCATGGAAACTCTGGGAATCAAACATGGCATGAGGCAAGCTGAGACTTAGATGACACTTAAAAATGAGATGGGGGGGGGGGGGGGGGGCATGTGTAGTCCAACTTTCGCTTGCTTACATGCATGAGACACCAAAAGCACAAGGGGGTCAAGAATGTGCATCAAATAGGCCTCCAGCAGTACCCGTGTCCCCATCTAAATCTTGAGGCTCCTCAGACTCCCACAAACCCTGCACCCTGCCAGCCCTCTCTGCCCTGAAGGCTCCTCCAGACCTTTTTCAGGAATTTCCTATGCATGGAGATCGGACCAGGCCCACAGCTGGGAGGGGGATTTATGCCCTCAATTCCTTCCCCATTGTCCAGACTGGGATCCTGTGGAGCGCCGTGCCTGCCTTGATGATTCTCCAACTCGTGGTTTTCTCAGCCGAGGTCAAAGGTTAAAGCATCCTTAGTGTACTGTAGGGCATTTTAGGAATTCCAAGATGGTACACTCCTAAAAATTAAGCTTGCTATGTACACACTGTGAGTTTTTGGGATTGACAAGCGCATTTTATTTACAGGTGTGAGTCTCGAAATGTCCCCATCACACAGCAGCTTACAGTACAGAATCAGCATGATCCCAAATGATATTGATTTTATACAATGGTTCAATAAATAATAGGTTAAGAGCAAGAAACTTACGTTTTAGACGCTATATTGGCTTGTCTTGCTTTATTTCACCAACAAAAATCATTCCAAACAGCCACAGCGCTGTTTTGCATCTCTGATGCATTCCTGAATGAATCAGCTGTTCAAATGATTCGGTTCAATCGTAATGACTCGCTTAACAGTGACGTAATGCCACCTATTGGCGGTTTTCATTTTCCATTTAAAACATATTTTCTCTTTAAATTATTTTAATCATTTTAAATTATTTTAAATATCAGTATTCAGCATATTTAAAACATCAAGACATTATTGTATAATTATTTTTTGCTAGTAGAAGTTATGAATGGCAGGTAACTTAAAATTTGGCGACGTCTATAAAACTGAATGTCTTATCACTTTCTAACAAGACAAAAGTTCAATCGAGCCGCGAGTTTTTTCGTCAAACCTTAATTCACCAACTGCAGCTTTTAGGTAAATTACCTTTGAGAGCGAGCATTTAAATCGCGCGCTGAACATAAAACTGACGGGACGGGAGCGCTCTGGTGGAAAACTTATAGATGACTTTTAGATTTCTCCGTCACTGTAAGTTAAAATACAGTTCTCTTTCGCACTGTATGACAATGATGACAACTAGGCCTACTGTAGTTGTCCAGTCCCGTTCAGGGGTGCGTTTCCCAACGATGTAACTCGCTGATTGACCACCACAGTACAATGCATTGTTTTAGAAGCGA
This sequence comes from Enteromius radiatus, assembly GCA_032357445.1. Lineage (NCBI taxonomy): Eukaryota > Metazoa > Chordata > Actinopteri > Cypriniformes > Cyprinidae > Enteromius > Enteromius radiatus. The sequence continues at coordinate 880 of JAUCMS010000200.1, read as the reverse complement.
ACTATCTACTCACCACTGTTTCTTGAACACGGTCGCATCTCCGTCGTTTGAACCACATTAGTTCAAGAACATAGGGCCATTGTTAATGATGTCACGTGGTGGAGAAATAACTTATGCTATTTAAGTGATTAGAGATCTCAAAGATGCTGCTGTATTGAAGATGATAACTATTGACCAATCTACTATTTCTGTCCACTGTCATTTTGCTTTATTTGATCTTTGAATCATTGCGGGTTCCCTCTTACGTCATATTCCGGGGTTCCCTTAGCCATTTGTGCACATGCGCACTTTTCAAAAACGCAAAAATACATAATTAAAACGCCTTTTATATTTAGTTAGAATCTAAGATAAAGATAGTAATGCATGTTAGTTTGCATATTGTGCCCAAGAGCATATTTATTAAAGCCAATATCTTACTAACAAGAAGCTGTAGTTTTAAACACGTGACGTTGACTGCGAATGTTCGTTTAAACTATGCTTTCGGGAAACACCGAATCTTTGAACTGGAGGGAACTTGCGACCATAGTACTGTAGGCAAACCATGCTTTTGGGAAACGCACCCCAGTTCAGTTCACACAGCGCGTGTGTTCCGGGAATGCGGTTGTGAGTCCAGAAAATTCGAATCAGGGGCGCAGCTACTCACTTTATTGGGGGTATGCAAGAACTAATTTGGCAAGAACTAATTTGGCGCCCCCAACATTTTATTTCATTCACTCACATTTCATTCAGTTTGACAAACGGATTTTAAATCCTTGCCTTGTTTGCATTAACAAGAAATAATGCATGATGCATGATGCATGCCCATGCAATTCCCGACTGCCAAACCCAAGTAAGTTAGCTGGCAGCAGCATGTAGCCTAGTTTTCTGGTAAATTCATAGC
>JAUCMS010000199.1:0-14707 GCA_032357445.1 Enteromius radiatus | reverse complement strand
TTAATAAATCTGCAAAAATGTCAACAATTCTGTTTTTCTGTCAATATGGGGTGCTGTGTGTACATTAATGAGGAAAATAAATTACCTTAAATTATTTTAGCAAATGGCTGCAATATAACAAAGAGTGAAAAATGTAAGGGTGTCTGAATACTTTCCATACCCACTGTATATATATATACAGCTGCAGTTGTTTTGATTAAATCTTAATATCTAAAAATACAGCTAACTAACACAATACAACACAATAAAAAGTGAAATTTATAAAAAAAAAAATGTATAAAAACGGAGTGATCTGTTTTTTTCAAATAAACTCTTCATATGCTTTTTGACGTTTTGCATATATGTTGCAGCTTTAAAAAAAAATCAAAACATATTAATAGTATTCTAATTATTTTACATAATTCCATAAGTAATACAAATGTTTTAATCAAATAAGAAAAATAAATAATCTTTATTTAATCTCATATTACTTTAGAGATTTTCTGTGTAGTTACAATGAAAAAAAAGCATGCACAAAAGTGGCTTTTATCTTCAGTGAAAAACTGAAGCCTGAAAAAGTTTCTACACTGCAGTTGATAAGAATTTTATTTTTGACTCTGTGTGTGACTGGTTACTAAGTAGGCTTCAGTTGGACACGGACAGAGATAGCAGCAGCGGATCAATGCGAGAAATTATAGCGTTTGCCCTTTTCCCTATATTAGGCTGCCCTGTGTCCGAGAGAAGACCCTTGAGCACGATTGCTGATCAAAAGCCCCTCTCTCCCCCACAGACCCCAGAGGGGCCGCACCATAGACCTACAGCAGCATTTCTCATTCAAGCCATCTGCCCTGAGAAAAACCTCATGAGGCCCACATCAATCATTGATCTACTTTAGTCACTGTAATTCCAACGAATCTATCCGCGGATATGAGTTTACGTCAGTGCACTAAAACATTCGCCACCTATCAACTGCATGTTTTTGGGATTTAAGTGAGATAAAGCAGACTTTTCCATTCTCCTTTCAGCATCAGAAGTCCTTGTACCAGACTAAAACACTTGACATTGCACATACGCATCTAACAAGCTCCCAACCCATCATGCATTCACAACAGGATGCCGTCAATAGATTTACCAGTGAATTTTTAAAGACATTTCTCAAAAATGCAAGGAAATTCAATTAATCATTGATCCATCCTTCTCGGCACAAACTGACTGATTTCATTTTGGTTCTGTGTTTTTCCGGAGGCTAAATATTATGATTATGAGGATGTGCAAGATTGAAAAAGCCAGACTTATTGGGATCATTATCACTTGATGCCTTGATTTTTAGATGTAAGATGTAAACATGTTTGAATTCTTGTGTCGTAGAACGGTTTTCGTGCAAGAATCGGTCTCAAGATCAAACAGAACTGTGCCATTACGGAGCCATAAAATAATGATAGAAAGATAAAGCTGCATATCAATACGAATTGCTCCAAAATGAAGCAGACCTCTCAGTCCGAGGAAGCCAGTGTGATGCCAGTTAGTCACAAAACTGAGGAATCTAATAAGAACCTTCTGCAGTCTCTGTGATGTTGCATTGACCCAATCTCACGACCCAGTCGAGCCAATTTAATTTTGTAGTTCAGCCAAACAGGCGATGCAATTGACTTCTTGAGAGTTGCTCAGATACCAGCATCTGGGTATATGAAAAAGGCAGAGAGACTAATGATTTTGGACACCTAATTTACCACCGTTCTGATAAAAAAAAGAAATGTTGCGTCCATGATCTTTAACTGTGAATATGTATAATACAACCTATCATGGGAAAAAATATTATGATGACCTGCAGAGAATGCTGTCACAATACGAACATGCTTTAAAAAGCTAGGTTAAAATGTACTCGAACAGAAACACAGACAGGGTTTAAACCTAGTTCCAGACTAAAATATAAGAGCTGAGCTGTTTCAACTGAAACAAACGTGCACTGATTGATCTTAAAATATATCAATGCCTTTGTTTTGTCTCAAGATGGACACCACTAATTTTTTTACTAAGGCGTGTTTATAGAAATGACTTAAATGTCCTGTTTGAACTATGGCCTAATCTAAGCTGTGTCTGTGAAACCAGGCCAAAGTGTTTAAAAACACAATGAATAAAAAAATGGAAGGGGTTGCAGATATCTTGAACAGTTTTAGACTTGCAACTAATAAATAATGCACAAATACACCATATAAACCACAATGGGGGGTTTTCCCCCCTGTTCATGTATTATTAGACCATGGATTTGTTTTTATAACTACTTCTCTAAATATGTGTCTGTTAATGAGATGCCTTGTTTTGCTGTGTTAGTTGTCAGTGTCACTCCATAATTGCTCATTAAATGTTGTGAAATGTCATTTGGAGTGTATACATTGAATATGAAACCAGAGCATTAATTGTTGTAAAAGATTTAATTGATCAAAAAAAAAATCTTTTACATGTGTTTCTTTCATCATTGGATTTGGGGACATTTAGCATCAATTACTCACTAGTGGATCCTCTGTAGTGAATAGGTGCCGTCAGAATGACATCAGTTCAAAACATCACACTAATCCACAAGTAATCCAGTCGACTCCAGTCAACAACTTGAGAAGTAAAATCCATGAATTAATGGTTAGAAACCATGTTGTTTGTGGATTATTGTGATGTTTTTAACAGCTGTTTGGATGTTCATTCTGATGGCACCCATTCGTTGCAGAGGATCCACTGGCAAGCAATTGATATGATGCAAAATTTCTCCAAAATCTGTTCTAATGAGAGAAAAACAACAAATTTACATCTTGAATGTCTTGAGGGTGAGTAAACTATTTCTTTAAAATATAAAAGCTTGTCAAAAATGTAAATATTGTCACTTCTTTATGGAGTTAACAGAAGTTAAAATTTCCTGTGCAAACTCTGTTTTGAATTTCAATAGGACTGCATAGATTCAGGACCTTGGACAGAGACACTGCAGTCGACGGCACTCTCCAGAACGTCTGTTCACGCACAGTGAATGCCATGGTAGGTTAAAGCTGCCTAATTGATTTGCCCATTCAAATATCCGAGGGAGGACAAACGGCTGCAAATGACATTTAAAAGTCACTTTTGAAAGTATTTACTCATTTAAAGACGCATCTTAGACGCTATTTGAGAGAATACAGTCTCAGTATACATGAAGTACTCTCTTAAAAATGGTTACTTGCTTTACAACCATATTCACTGGTAAAAACTTTTTAATGGAGCTATATGATTCCTTAAACATTAAAAAGTTTTATTACAGGTTCACTAAAGCAGCAGTGAATTTTGGAAACTGTGGAGCTTAACAAGTTGTGGCATTCTACGTAATTGGAAACTTTATTTTTAAAAGTGTCCCTTGTTGACAACAGTACGATCAATGCATCTGTACAAAACCAAGTGTCACCAAACCTCTGCTCATTTTTCATAGGCAGCGTATCTTAAACACTAGAGGTTTTACTGAAGCAGTAAGACTGAAAATGAAGAAATGGAGATTGTGATGAACATGATTTATGATTTATGGGACTAAAGATGGGACTAAAGAGAATAGGGAGTTAAAGACCAGAAAATGAAAAGGCATTGGTCATTCATTAAATGTCAACAAAATGTGTTAAATGTCTTTAATCTATTTCAAAGACTCATGTCTGCCATTTGCTTTCTGTCCTGTAACATTTAGTGTCTAAATTCAGTATTTCTGAGCCGTGTGTCTAAAACTTTGATATAATATCTAATAAAAATACACAGGAGTGTGCCACAACCCTCCCTCAGCCATGATTTGTGGATGCTATATGTGACTCTGGACTACAAAATCAGTCATTAGTGGCATGGAAATATTTGTAGCAGTAGCCAACAATACATGGCATGGGTTAAAAAATACAGATTTTTATTTTATGCCAAAAATTATTAATATTAAGTAAAGATCATGTTCTGTGGAGGTATTTTGTAAATTTCCTACCATAAATATATCAAAACCAAATTTTTGATCAGTAATATGCATTGCTAAGAACTTAATTTGGGCAACTTTTAAAATGATTTTCTCAATATTTAAACTTTTATTTTTTCAAATAGTTGTATCTCAGCCAAATATTGTTCTTTTCTAACAAAACCATATTCCGTATTCAGCTTCCAAGTATATATTCATTTTTTAATATATAATTGACAGGTTTCCTGGTCACATTTAAAAATCAAACCTATTCAGATCAGCCACTTCTGACATTTAACATCCATCAACATTATCACTAATTAAATTAGCCTAAATAAAATAATAATATAATAAAATAATAAAAAAATTAATGTGGAATTATGCTTTCATAACCCAGAATTGTTTTTGTTCCATAAATTACTTTCACCTCATGAGGTTTAATGATAGTGATTTAGCTCAGTTGCAGCAGGTTTAAATAATGGTGTTTTTGGTTTAAATTGGTTTAACATATGAATACTAGCCTATTAGTCAGTGTTTGTCATGCCACTCATTTGTGAATTTCAAAGCAAAATAACGCACATACATTACTCGAATTCACATCTGACAGAAAAAAAAAAACATGTATCAACCTGTATTCTAACTAGTGCAACTTAGCTTTTGTTTCACCGGGACAGTCGAACCGAAAAGGTTGGTCGCGTTTAAACTGAGCTTTCGCGCGTGTGAGGACGAGAAGTCGACTATGCTGTCTCGGAATACAGCACTGAAAGAGAATGAACACACGAACCCCGGCGAGAATGTGTGTGTGATGGTGTAGTGAAGGCGCATGTGTGATGAGTGTGTATGTATATGTAGACACTGCCCACCGCTGTCGCGCTCCCCCCATCTTGCATGTGGACCGTCTACCGCCGGACGGAGTCGCACCAGGGTTCGTGCCACTGCAGGGGAAAAAACCGGCAAGAATGGATTTCTAACAACGTTTCTCCTTTCTGTCCTTTACCCAACTGACGTCATCCTCAATGTCTCTCACAAATTTGAACTAACAAAATGAGGATTTCTTGTAATCAGCTTTTACTGCTATTCTCTTGCGTTTGGGGACTTACTATGGGTGCTTTTCCGAGCAGCGTTCAAATCGGTAAGTACGGCGGTTCATCTTAAAAACACGAGCTACGCGTTAAGTGCGTTAAACTGTGTCAATTGAATGACAAAAAAATAAGAGCGCCTGCATTGAGGTCAACTGCGAATGTCAGTGCGCAAATAATGCGGTTGGAATTAGGTTTTGTTGTGTGACAGCAAAGGGTCATTTTGGGAGGGAATAGTTTTTCCGGTACTTTTTGTTTGTTTGTTTGTTTTTAGCTGTCAGCCAGATCATTGTGCCACGTTTTGGTTATGGCACCACTGCAGTGCTCTCCGTGGCGAGCTCAAACGGGATGTTGTTCTGAAGGTGGATCATCCTGAACAAGGGCACACACGCAGTTAAAGTTTATTTATTTATTTATAAGCGAATGGTTGATAAAATAAAATAATTTGGATATATAATCACAGAGCGACTTAAGCATCAGTTCACCACCTTGACAATGGAAAGTGGTTTAATTTATTCCAATACTGCATCAAGCCCTATGTCATAGGCTCTGAGACTCCTGGTGCCTGTGAGATTCCTGATCTCTCTTATTGTTTGACCGAGAATACTTTATGTTTATAAAGTGTACTGTTATCTGTAAAAAATAATGCCATAATCACACTCTAAAAATAAATCAAATTTAATATAAAAAACTGTCAGCTGTGCTTGTGTGAAATTCAGTGGAATTCGTTTCAGGCATTAAGGGAGGTGTTTTGTTGCCTTTAACATTTTGTATGTGATTTACATGTCATTATCATTGACTGATTACTGAAACAATTTAATGAATACTGAGTAACTCTGACAGAAAATAGCCAGTTAGTAAGCTATGTCTATCATTGTATTAAAAGAAAATCGTTCCAAAGTAGCTAAAGTGTCAAGCTTTTTGTGTCACCAAGCAACGTGCGGATTAAAAGCCAGAGTGGAGCTGGAATGGAGCGATAGATAGTTCGTCGCTCTGAGCATTCTGTAATCACTCAGCTCCAGCTACACTCCGGGTTTTCCATTTCACGCTCCCCGCCCACTAGTGAGAGAAACCCGCTCTGGAATGTGGAGGAAAAATGGTATTAGCAAATATAGACTATATTGGTGCTGTCAAACAATTAATTGCATACAAAAAGTGTTGTTTACATAATATATGTATACATACTATATTTATCTATTATGGTTAGGCCTATATAAAAACACACACATGCAGTATATCTTTTTAAAATACATATTTATATTATTATATTACTTCTAAATATATTTAATATATAAACATTACTTATTTTTCTTAGATATCTACATGCATGAGTTTATACATAATAAATATACACAGTACAGACACAAAACGTTTATATTTAGGATGCGATTAATCACATTTAATCGTTTGACAGCACTATATATATGCGTGTGTGTCTGTTTGTGTGTGTATATATAGTCTATGTACTGTATATATCATAGTAGACCTTTCTATGGCTAAAAAATATGTATAAATAAATAAGAATATCCCATATAAGTTAGATTTTATTTTTCATTTTCGATATCCAGACCAATTTTCTCCTTTACACAATAAATGCTGTATAATGCTGCACATTATAAAAAAGTTTAAAATATAAACAATAGGCTAATTATGAATACTCTGGTCACGGTTAAAAAGAAAATGTAATAAAAGGACTTTCTAGATCCCATTGCATGTTATAATCCCATAAAAGTTACAGTTTTGATGAAATAATAATAATAATAATGTTAATATCTGCTTGATTTCCATGTAGGATTTCCTACATGGCGTCCAATCCGGTTTATGTGCATGCGTACATTTAGATGAATGTTGCTTGCTCTCAGGTCCAGAAATATGCGCTATATATTCAGACAGACATCTACAGAGAATAATAAAACCAGAAAATGCAGGAAAAACAACTCTTAAGTTACAACACACACATCTGCCTAAGCACCTGTCCAATCAATCTGTGTTCATGAGCCTCTTGGAGTCGTTTAATATAAAGTGGGTATCTTAGGTCGTGTGCTTTCCCCTCAGCAGTTTGCTTGCTCTGTGGCTTCAACCATTGGTTATTTGTAAATGCATTTTTCCATTAAAATGCATTTTTGTAATGTGACTGCAGTAATAGAGGTTCTCCGTGCACAACAAGCAGACACAGATCAATAATGAAATTTGACGAGTATTTTCACTATCGATTAGTCGTTGTAGTGTTGAAGACCTAATTTTGGAAATACTTTTAACTACATTACGTGCATTTTCTTGGTGAATGTAGTATGGATTTTCACCGTGAATAATAATGGAAATTCATTCTCTACTTTGCTTTTTCAGCGAAAAAACAGCACATATACATACTATATACCTATTATATTTTATATTATATATATATATGCCTATTATACAGTAAAAATGGACATATGGAAATATGATTACATAAAACATAATCCAAACCAAAATTATTTTTAATCATATATGGTAATTTATTCGGTTTTTATTTAGACTATTATTATTATTTTTATTTTTTTTTACAATTTTTACTTTTATCTTTAATCTTTATTTGAGTCTTCCAGAGAGATGACATGTATGTGCATAATGGGGTTATTCGCCTGTGAAAGCTCACTCAAGTGTGCAAGTGTGCACTTGACTCATCTGATATGGCATGTTACTTGCATCTCAGTATCCTTGAACCATGTGCTGTTGTTTTTTTGCATTCATATCTCTTTCTCTTCTTAATCAAATAGCCCGATTTCTATATGACGTTTTTGGTGCAATGTGTTATTCCCCCTCTCTTTCACTTCTTCTCCTCTCTTCTTTCTTTCTTGCTACACTCTCACTCTCTCTCTCCTGCAGGCGGGCTGTTCATCAGGAACACAGATCAGGAGTACACTGCCTTTCGGTTGGCCATTTTTCTTCACAACACAAGCCCTAATGCATCTGAGGCCCCCTTTAACCTGGTACCCCACGTGGACAACATTGAGACTGCCAACAGCTTCGCTGTGACCAATGCCTGTGAGTGCAACCTAAAGCTGCATACTGGATATTTACGTTGATGCTGTTTTAGTTAGAAAAATAGAGAAAGGACAGTAGGGGATATTGTTGGTAGACTTAGAGTTGGTTTGGATGAAGTCCTATTTAAATAGCAAACCGTTAAACCAATGATAATCATACCTGCAATGTGAATTAAAAAGAAGCAGGCCCTCCATGCATTGTAATAGGGATTGCCTGGCCCCCTTCCAGTCAGCGCTGGTGTCTTTTTGTGAAATCTGTCCTCCGGCTCTCAGCTGGCACAAATACAGGCTAAGTGCATGTAGTGTACGATATATTCACATATACACCCTTCCCCCAATGCCCTGAGCAGGGCGGGTTCATGTGTGTGAATGTTTGAATGCATTTGTGTGTGTTTTGCTGACATATGTGCTGGCATTGCATAAATTGTGTTTGTGTTCAGATTTTGCAGTAATACAGTCTAAGTCTGCCATAGTTTGTTTGTAAACCCCTTCTGGTGCTTCTGCTTTGTGGTCCCAGAATGGTAATTGTCCATAAAGCCAGATCCATGTTAATGTTGTATAAAGGTACACCATATTTTCCAAGAAGGTCTTTTTGCCAATTTCCATCATGCTTAGTGGTTTTTGAGATTGGGTCAAAGGGTTATAGTGATTTAGGTTTAGAAGAACTTCCGGTTCTTCCTCTTTGTGCCCAGTTCAATTGCTATTGTTGTCACGTAATGTTCAATGCTCAGCTCTAACCACACCATACAATGTTCCTTATTTTCTTGTTATCTACTCTGCTCTGATATGGAGTGTTACGAGGACCTGTGCTTCCCAGGCAATTGTGTATTGCAGAAAGTTTGAAAATATACTACACAAGAAATGTATTTTCTAACTTCTAGCAGAGACAGCATCATAAACCCCATGCAATAAAAATTGGAGTTTTGCAGCTTTTCTGTTACTTTTAAAGCCGCCTGATTGAAGCAGATACACACATTTAAAATTTACAGTCACTCCCTTCATGGAAAATGGAGGAATATTTTGATGACTCATATTGCACTACACAGTTCTGGTGGAATTAAATGCTCTCTAGAGAGAATGAATGCCAGTGAGAGATGTTTTCCAGTTAAATGTATTTATTAAATTAGAGTTTATGCTGTAAAATGTTCATTTATTCTTATGAATTTATTTTTATTTTCAAGTTCATGAAAAAATGTTTTCTAGAAAATAAAGAGATATATTAGAGATGTCAAGTACATCTCTATTCAGTTTTGTTTGGGGGTTTTTTTCACAAAAAAATGTTACAAAGAAAAACAATATATAAAAAGATATGTATATATGGATATATACTGTATATATATATAGAGAGAGAGAGAGAGAGAGAGAGAGAGAGAGAGAGAGATAAATGTGGAAAATAAATAAAATAACATAAAATAAGAAAATATTCTTAAATATTATATGCCAGTGAAAACCTACTGAACCAACTGGGGAAAAAAATCTTTACTGTTGAGCCCTGTTAAGCACCAACTACCAAGTATTAAATCATGTTTTATAGCTGTGACTAAAGTATTGTGGCTGTTTTAAACCAAAAGGACAATCCTTCACAGGCCCTGCCCACAACTTTCCTGCTCCCATTAAGCGATTTCGTACAATCTTTGTTTTCCTTATTTTGACCTTTGTATTATCAGATGCGCTATTCTTCCCAGTCAACACTTCATCACCGCTGCACAAATTCTTACACTCCTCACCCGGTGTCATAACATGCTGTGTTCTCCACACTCTGAGACCCGTCCCCGATGATAGAGTCGGCCCCTTGAGCGATAATGATGAATTTGTCTGAAATTTATATAGCCCATTTAACCTTCTCAGCAGATTAAATGCACACGCCGGCGTTGTGGTAATTCGAGCCAGCCTGATAAGTTCCTGTCCTATTACTGTGTATGAACAATCGGTTTCAGTTAAACAGATTAATCGCCCGGTCCGTCACTCGCCATTTTGAGCGCAGTGTAAATCACTGCAGAGCAGCAGCAGCCCTGCTTGTGTAGTAGTCAGACTACCAGCGGTCTGATGTGTCTCAGCCTTTCCTTCCTTCCTCTGTGGCTGTCTGCAGCTCTGTTTGCAGTGTGTTGCACATGATGGCTTTTATTCCTCGCTGGGGAGCCATCGCTGCCACGGGAGGATGAGTAGAGGACAGATTATTCGCTTCCAATGATCTTTCTGCTTTCAGGCGCCTGTTTCTTTCCCTCCGTCCTTTCAGTTCTGCAGTGTTATTTTACACAGTCAATTGTTAAATTAAGCGAGGAACGACAAATGCGTGGTTTTGGGGAGGGTGAGGGGCAATTTTGCATAGTAGGGATTCGTGTGACCTCTAGGACAGTCGTGAAAGGTGGCATGTTTTCAGCTTCTCGGCAGTGGGTATGTCAACTCAGCAGCATAGTGCTGATACAAGCCACTTTTTGTGTAATTCAGTCATAGCCGAGACAAGTTTGTTTCCTACCGTCGTATCAGTGTGCATGATAGCATCGCCACATGGGCATATGCCCTTCTCCACAGAGCTACGCTCAACCTATTTACTCGCAGCGCCACATGAGCGAATGCTGCTTTATAATATGAGCATGGCAGCTGGATGAAGTGTTATTGGTGTTTTTAAATAGTTTGTAAAGAGGTCAGCAAGTGAAATATTTGTGATTTGTACATTTGTTATAGTAGTTTCCAGTTATTCTTACCCTAGAGTCTTATGCTGCATTAGCATATTAGCTCAAATATATGAAATATTGTGCTACTAGAGCAGGGTTTGGTGTAAAATGGTCACAAGTGTAACAAAAAATGTGAACAAATGACTCTTAATTGGTTCTTTTTAAAGGGACATATTCACTCTAATATGACAATTCTTTCATTAGTTACTCTCTCTCACATCGTTCCAAACCTGTAAGACTTTAGTTCATCTTCTCAACACAAATTAAGATATTTTTGATGAAATCCAAAAGATTTCTGACCCTGCACAGACAGCAAGTCCCAGAAAGATCATAAGGACATTGTTAAATTATTTTACATTTGACATTAGTGGTTCACTTCAGAATTTTATGTAGCTACAAGAATACTTTTTGTGACAAAAAATATTTGGTAACCCTTTAAAATAGGGAACACTTAATCAATATTAACTAAGAATTTTCCCTCAATAAATTCCTAATTGGCTGCTTATTAAAGGCACAATATGTAAGTTTACGCCACTAGAGGTTGCATTTTCAAAACAGTACCACAGGCGAAGTTCAATGATGCAACGACAGAATGTTGAACATTGGGAGATGTCATTTTTACAAATCATGTTCACGGATGAAAAGCTCATTTATATCTGTTTTACTGCCTAACTACCTGCACATGACTATTACACAATGGATAATATATATTTGCTTATCCGTTTATTAAAACACATATTTAAAACAGATTTGAACTTGCTTCTGACTGTAATTTGGAAACTTGAGATGGAGCTGGACAAAACAATTTACCTACTGAAACAGCAAAAATTATACATTTTCAATTTTGGCCAAAATTGAATAGTCTGACATAACAGTTCTGAAATACTGTGGGACTGTTACATGCTGAAAAACTTTGCTACAACTTTTTTTTTTTTTTTTTTTTGCACAGCATAAAATCTTAATTTATACAAATTTAAGGCCAGATAACTAAAAATTTGAAAAAAAACAAAAAAGTGTAGTAAATAAATAAAAATATAAATATACCATATACAGTGCTCATTAGGGTGCATCCAAAAATCCATCTGATTGAGTTGTTTTGATCCTATGTCTGATACATGCCATTACAAGTAATAAACATTGTATGGTATTGGTATGGTATACATTTCTTTTTCTTTTTTTTGACTTATACGGTTCTTTGTGGCACGCACTCATGATTGTAAAACAAATAAGAATATTTACTGATCAAAAACTTCCACAAACCTCATGGCCCTGGCCCCCCATCTCTCCCTCTTGTGGCCTAATGTCAGTAACCCAAAGGTTGCATGTTTGATTCTCAGTATGGCAGGACTTGTAGGTGGAGAGAGTGAATGAACAGCACACTTTTCCAACTTCATTACCCACATCTGAGGTTCCCTTGGGCAAGGCACCAAACCCCCTCTTGCTTCCAGGTATGGGAGCAAGTGGCTCCTTCAGAAAATGGCTGGCCAATGCTCCGGTTGTGTGTGTGTGTGTTCACTACTCACTGCTGTGTTAGTGATGAGTTAAATGCAGAGCACAAATAAGGATCCAAGTGGAATAACTTTATGCCATAGCCAAAGGGAAAATCTTGCATTTGAGTTTTTGATGCACCTTAGTGCTCATACTTCTTTAGAGGACATGGATTAAACTTTTAATTTCATTTAGATTTGTTTTACTATGCCTTTATGACCTTTTTGGATCGTTCTAAATTTCATTAAAATTGGGCAAATAGGCGGGAGCTGGTTGACCACGCCCACCTAGCTTGACGGTGGTGACAGCATCTTTTGAAGTTTAATATAATTAAAACGGATGAGTTATAAAAAAAATACCCCCCTCACAGTTATCAAGAAGGGCAAAATTAGCTATGTAGACCAAAACACACAAAACCAGGCTGTAAACATGTTTTTTTCCTGCTGTAAAGTTGGGCATTTTAACATGGGTCTATGGGATTGACTCCCTTTTGCAGCTAGCCTCTAGCGCTCACATACGTCACTTTTCTGATGATCAGCGCATACCCAACTTGAAAACAAGCTGCTAACGTCACACAAAACTCTCGAACGCCTGAATTCATATTGAAATGACTGGATTTTGCTCACAAAATTTTACAGATTTTGTAATTTATAGATGAGTTTTAGGTTATATTTCACCTATAGATTACATACAGCAGTACAGTAGGTATAGGTTTCACTGTTGGAAACTAAAACTGTCATTTGACTTTTCAGTTTGTCATTTTAGATGCCTGTGGCTCCTTAGTCATTTTTATTTTTTTAGTCTGGAGCCCTGTAGACTGATTCTGGCTTTGTTTTCATTGACCTTGATGTGGTTTAAAATGATAATATCTGCACCACTGCACTCCACTACAAACTGGCTGACTCTGGCTCAACCAATGGCATGAGTTTGGGTTGAGAATACTTGCCAAACTATGAGACATTAATTTTCAGACCCCCTTGACAGCCTGTAAGTGCCCTTGAGTTGCCCTTTTTCTTATTACGTGCAGTTCTGTTCGGTGCCGTTAGTGGTGCAGAGACAATGCACTTCATGTTTAGTGTGCAAGTATATGCTCTTTCATTTATTGTACTCTTTCACTTGTTAGTTTAGATCAGAGACACAATGCTCTGAACAGATTGTTAGAGGGTATAATGGGAGGAGCTGTAAAACTGTATGGAAACAGTGTGCAAAATAATATCTTCAGCAGCGCCTTTGTTCTGATCCATCTGGTTTTAAAATGTATGAAGCTTTCAATCAGGCCTCTCTGAACACCGCAAGAGTCTCTTTGCTTTGTTTGGTCTGTCAACAGAGAAGATTATGTGCCAAACAGATAGGACTGTGTCCATGTGTGTGTTTAAAGCCACGATGTCCCTCTGTCCCCATCATTCTCTCAGAAGGCTTTTTCTTCTGAGGGATTTGGCTAACTAAAATGAAAGAAAAAAAAAAAAACAGAGAGAAACCGCACAAGCCAAGCGGTGACGAAAATAGCCAGGGGCTTGTGGGGACTGTTTCTCCAGATTGGATCCCTCTGTGAACAGAATCCATCCCATATCGCTGTTCCTCCCTCTGTCTCGCTCTTTCTCTATCATGCATATAGTATTTCAACATGGTAACTCTCTGTCTGTCTTTCCTCCAGCTTGCTCATTAATGCGTGGGTCTAATGTTTGCATAAGTCTCAGTGTAATTCCTGAATCAATAGTTGTTTCCTGCGGCCATCTGCAGTGAGAGTGAAGAGGGGGTGAAAATCTCCAGTGATCTCAAGTTGTTTGATGGAGAGTCATGCTTACTTGCTGCTCCAGTTCTCCTTTTATTGACAGAATGATATGTGTATTGTTCAAGATTCGTCAATCATTTACACCTGTGTCAAAATAGGAGATTCTACTTTTGTCTTCATTCTGTGGTTTGAAACTTTTTCATGCCAGGGAGATATGTTGATCTTGATATGTTGACCTACAACCTACAATTGCAAAGGCAAATAAGATATAAAGGCATAAAGAGTTTCCAACAGTCATTACTCCAGTCTAAAGTGTTACATGATCCTTCAGAAATCATTCAAATATACTGATTTATTATTAGAATTAGCAGTGTTGGCAAAATTGTGATGGCAAATATTTTTTTAGAAACTGCAATACTTTTTGTCAGGATTATTTTATGATGAATGGTTTTAAATAAAAGCGTTTATTAAAAATATAAATCTTTTCCAACAGTAAAAATCTTTGCCATCACTTCTTATTTCAATTTAACACACCCTAGCTGAATACAAGTTTTCAATTCTTTCAAATAAAAAAAAGAAAAAAAAATTCTGCCCCCAAATTTTTTGAATGGTAGTGTATATTGGTTTTCTATTTAAAATAAATGCTCTTCTTTTTAAAGTTTTATTCATTCAAGAATCTCACAGGTTTCAAAAAAATATTAAGCAGCACTGATAATCTGTCAGGGATTGGGAAAGGAGGACCCAGTCGCAGATAAGTTCAGGGGTTTTATTTACAAAAAAACAGAAAGATACAT
>JAUCMS010000198.1:0-14715 GCA_032357445.1 Enteromius radiatus | reverse complement strand
TTTTTTAATGTGCCCCTCTGGTTAAACATTGGCCCCTTCTTGGCCCCCCTAGTAAAATTTGTCTAGAACCGCCACTGCTCTGTTGACAAGCACTGAGGATCAGATCTCAGTTTCGTGTTTTTCAGAGGCTCAAAACTGAGACAAGCACAAGCACAAGGGTGTGTGAGAGCCACAAACAGACAATTATCTGAAGCTTGAACTTTATTGAACGATAAGGGCTCTTCTGTCCCTCATGGACAGAGGCAGATAGAGAACATCAGAACGGTTAGATGAAGTCTTGGCGCTTTAAAACTCTCTCTACTACTTCAACAGAATGACAAAGATGCGAAACACAATTGTTTTTCATAAATATAGAAAATTACTATAAAATATAAAATTATTTCCAATGTGGTAAAGTTAATTCCGTTCCACATTATTTGGGATTTGGGCTAAAAACTGTGAGAAATGATAAATCTAGTGGAGAGAAGAACACTCTCTAAAAGGTTTTATTAGAATATTGCAACTTATTACTTAAATTAGAAGCCTATATACAACAAATTCACTGAAGAAAGTTACTGTATAGACAGAATTACTTTTCAATAGATGAAATACAACAGACTGCACCAATTTAAAAAAAGACAATTGATTTTCCGAAAGATGACCCCTTTATAATGAGCCACCCATTCAAACTCATTATTTTTAATCTGTTTTTTTTTTTTTTTTTTTTAGAAAAAAAGATATTTAGAAATACAACTAAAGAGACAATATATATCATATAAAGTTGATATTTTTTCCTGAAACAAAATATGGCTGCTTCGAGTCTCTACAGACAAAAAACACTAAAAACAATTGGTATAGAAACAAGTATATATCACAAGCAATTACAAAGTAACACACTGAATTAAACACAACATTTTAAGTAGCATTTCCTTGTAAAAGTAGTTTTATTTCTACTTTGAAAAATATTTTTTTTCAGTGTACCTTTAGCAGGTGTCCCCCTGTGCTAGTGACCACCCTCTCAGTTTAACCTACTGTTTTCATTTGCATCCACTCAGATCGTCTCCTAAACACTTAATTTGACCGTTCAACAGAGTGCAGCACGCCCTTACCTGAGCCCAGGTGGTCCTGGAGGGTCTCTGTGCTGGGTTTCCACGTCTACACTGTGAGCGCCCAACTCAAGACTGACCTCGGATCGATTCAAAAAGCATGGGTGGAGATGGATAGGTAATGGAAAAAGAGAGAAAGACGTAAAGTCACGTAGTACGCGGCAACCCGAAAAGCGTCGGCATACGTAGAGCACCCAGGGGTGGGAGCGAGTGATAAGACCCCCATAATCAGAGAAATTGCCTTATCAATGGGGCCACCTTACAGCAGGAATACCCCAACCCTATTACCACTCCCAAAAACAACCCGGTCAAAGACAGAACATAGTAAGAGAGGCCTCTGAGACTCTGAGACCTGTCCTTGCTAACTCTGCATCCTCGTTAAACTTATTCAAAAGGCATGGGTTCATGTAAATTGTGCACTTTAATGCTAGTTCCTCAGGAATAAGGCATCTGCAAAAAAACATTTATATAAAAATTAAACAACAACCCATTGTTTACGCCACTCCCAGGAGAGAGTGAGAGTGTGTGTGTGTATGTGTGTGTGAGAGAGAGAGAGTTTAAGGTATACTTTTAATGTGCAGCTCATCATAAGCAGAGTAAACTAATCATTAGAACAGCATCTTGCCTTCTGATGTCAAGCTGCATAGAGGTTTGGGATTCCCTTCACGTTGGCTATTGGTAGACACCCCGTAAAGGTGGTTGGGGGGGCGCTTTAAGGGGTTTCCCCCTCCACGACCCTCGCATCAGTTTGATATGTTACCTTTTTTCCGCTGAGTCACGGAAACACTGCTGCCCCTTGAGCCAATGAGAGCTCATTCAAGTCCTGGAAATAAATAAAATGAAACTATAATCTAGGGTGTGTTACTTGCTGATTAACTTTTCATCAAACTTGACGATTCTGTCAACCTTTTCGGTATTTGTGTTCCTTTTATATTCCTGTCTTACTACTCAATACTGCTTGCTAAGCATGGTCACATCATTTGACAGATATATAGGTGTAATGCTAAAGAAAGTTTAAAAAATAAGTTTCATTAAAAACATATATACTTGGAATGGAGTTAACAGACACGTTTAGCATTTATTTATTTTAAATATATATTTAATATATATATATATTTGTTTATGCTTTATGCATTTTCCAAAAATGCATATTTTGTCTGTATCCCTCACCGTCTGTTTAAGCCAGTTCATTTGTGACATTTCTACTCATTTAACAGTAATAGTTTAATCTCCATGACATCATAAGTGAGGGCATCACACTGTTCAAACAGATTGCTTACAGTATGTCTTTACACTTACATTTGCCTTATCAATATTTCAGCTCTATTATGAGGGAAAGAAATCAGTGATTTGTTTTTTTTTACTATTTTGTCTATTGCAAAAAGCCTCAAAATATTAACTTTTGATGACATTTTCTCACTGTTTATTAGTAAAAGCATCGAAACTGACATTCAAAAGATATTAATTGAAATGGATCAAACCTGCTCTGAGAGAGTTGAAATAATGTTGCCACATATTTATTACTGTGGGGAGGAAACACTGGCTCCAACTCTGAATTGGCAAAACCGTCTATTTTTGCAGTTTTGGTTGTGATACATTATGTTTGGGGTGAACACGGTTGACAAAATGATTTTTGAAAGAAGCAGTAACCTGGCATCCACACATTATCCACGCAAACATGACCCCATGACTGTTTATGACTGTGCTCAAATTTACACAAGCTTTCAGACACAAGTACACAATTTATATCTTTCGAACAACTAATAATCAATCAACAATTTACAGTAACTAACAAACAAATTATGTGACTGAATGTGATGTGTTACCTGAAACATGGAGACGGGGGGTGGTGTGGTCAAGGGTCTTGGGCTGCCATTTCGACTTTTCAATCCCAAGTGACACGGATTCAGAAAACAGAGCTCTTCTGTCATCCTCTAGTATTATTCCTAATGTGCCCTCGAGCAAAGCAGCTTGCTCTTAGACAAGCAATCCTGCTCCTGGAGAGCCACCTTCCTGCAGAGTTTAGCTCCAACCCCAATTAAACACATCTGAACCATCTAATAAAGGTCTGCATGATTACCAGAAACTTTCAGGCAGGTTGCAGCAAAACTCTGCAGAAAGCTGGCCTTCGTGAGCAGGATTGGACAGGTCTGTCCCTGCAATTATTACACTGCTGTCTTGACTGAGAACTGACAACTGAGAAAAAGACAATAACAAATCAAAGAAAACAGAGGTAAACAGCACTTACTCCAAGATACAGTGAATTCTAATAATATATAGCCAACTTGTAATTTACCTAGTGTTCATTTAAAGTAATATCTACATTGTTAAAATCCATGGGGAGGAATACACACCTTTATACCAGGTACATTAGAGTGCGTTCTCACTGGGGACATCAGGCAATGATTACAGTCCGCTGACAACACATTTATGATGTCAGCAGTCACGTGGCTAGAGACCTTTCAGGACTAAAAGAGTAATTAATGCTCAGTCCTGCAGTTATGAGACCTATTAAAGGATGGAATAACTGCATCTCCAGAGAGGAGCATCACATGACCCGTGAGCAATAACTGAAGCGTGATTACTGAGCCCGCCTGAGAGGAAGTTTGCTTTACATAGTGTGTGTAAATGCTAAAGCAGGATTGTTTCACTCGTAGTTTAATACTATACCAACAATTTGTGTTTACTATACATGCTCCAATGTAATTGTATTTACAGGAAATTAAAATGCTAGAAATGATACAATAAATACTAGTTTGCAAAATCCAGCAGCATTATGGAATGTTTTTGTAGTTACAGGTAATATAACCGGAAGCACATAGCGTGTCAGACACAAGGTGGATAAAGCATGTGAATATTTACCCTGACAATTATTTTTTTTACTTTAAGTTTCTTTAAGTTTCTACTGCAATGCATCATGGAATCTGAAATTTGTTTTGATTCAATTAGACTTTTTGTAGCCTAGACTCCCTTAAGACCAGCGTGTATTTTTAACTGTAACATACTGAGATATAAGTTTATCAAATGCATGATGGCCATACATCAGCCAATGTGTTAAAGAGAAACAAGAATTTAGTTTTTACAGAACAAAATAGGGAGGTAAGATGGCCACCCTCCCTGGTATAAGGTTATATTATTCTATGATGTATAGATACAGACATTTAAATATTTAATTGCCAATATCTTAAACCTAATCTAATATCTAAATTGTCATTCTGTGTAACAATCTTGTCAGAGATTTTGTAATAAAAATCAATATGACGCATTAAAAGATGAATTACTTTAACCTCAAATTTTCATTTTTAAAATATTGGTAAATAAGAAAGCTTAGATTTGTCAGTAAACATGCCACTTCTGTGCCAATCCTGGGAGATCATCTTACCCCAAAAGTCTCATTTAACTTCTTTCTCCAAAATAAAATCAATGTTTACTCCACAAATTATATAATACACAGAACCTTTAATGGCATGGATCAATATTTTTCAGACTCATTCAATTAAATCAATTACCTTGAGACTGTTTGGACTGACCAACTTTGTAGAATCTTGCTGCGAATCATGCTGTTTGACACACAAACTCAAAACTTGAATTTAGATAATAGTTTGGACATTATTATAATTAATTTGCAATTAATAGATTTTTCTTTGTCAGGTATTTTTTGGACTTTGCTATTATTTATAGCATTCTTGCTCTTGTGAGTATCTCTGCTCTTCACAATAAAACCAGTGTGCCTCACAGGAAAGCGTGCTCATGCTATAGTGCACATATTACATTGTACAGCACACAGTGTGTATGTGTAGGTGTGTCCCTCCTCCAGTCTCTGGCGTTTTGTGATAAAACACAGCAGCTTGACTCTTCTGTGATAACCAAACACACAAACTATCACCCACCGCTTTAAGGGCGTTCACACAATTTACATTTTGAAAATTACAGTGCAGTGTTGGAAACTCCTAACTGAATTTTCCTCATATTATCTTCACCTTAATAAGCATGTGCGCACCATTACTACATGTACTTTAACACTTTGGTAATGAAATGTTGGTGTCAGTGCCCTAGTTGTGGTTGTGTTTTGTCTTACAAAAGCAGAGATATGTTATATTGACCCTGCGCCTTCTTGAATTTAAACACCATGCTTTACATTTATGTTTAGAGCACAATATTTATAGTAGCCTACACTAGTACTAGTACACTGACTGCTGGTAATGAATATCATTTTGTTACTTGCAATTAGTTAAGAAATCTTATTCATTACAGATGGCTTAATTTCAACAGTTTCGTCTCTGTTTTGTTAATGCATGAAGTGTAAACTGAGATAAGTATATTGAACGAGCACAGTAGCAAAGACAAACGCCCTCTACTGTACAACAGGCATATGTGACAAAACAATCTGCAAATATTTTCATGAACTATTTATTAACTGATTTCTTTTTACGTTACATGAACCACAATTATCAATTATCTTTAAGATACAGTTAAATCAACAGTTTCTGTACTCTATGATGCTTTATTCCTAAATTAAGTAACTGAATTCAGTTATTTACCAACTGTTTTTGTCTTCTAAAAATCATTATATAACTTTAACTTTAAAATCCTAATCAATAAATGTAAGTTTAAGGTATCAGAATAAGACTAGGTATGCCTCTTTTCTCTTGAATAAACTGATTATTGTGTCAGGAAAACTAACCATTAAATAAAACAAAAAAGTACTCTTCTCTTCACTTTCTTCTTTATTACCCTGTTTTAGGTTCAGAGTTTTCTAGACTAAAGCTTCATACTGTAACTTTTGAGCTTTGAGCTACAGCAATCATTTACGTCCAAAAAACCTCGAGTGACAAAGGAAAAAGTGAAGAGCTTTAAAAACAATGAAACCATTTTCTGCAATAGAGCATGCTTGTGTGGGCATCAGAGGTCAAAGAGCATTAGAGGATGATGCACTCTTTACGGTTTCTGGTGATCTTTTCAGGCTTTCCATCCTTAGCCTTAACAACGGCCTCCATGATCTACAAAGAAAATGAAAACAAGTAAACACCACACAACATTACGAGTACAAATTTGTTTTTCATTATTTTAAAAACCTTTTATCTTAATATTATCCTAATATCTTAATCTTTTCTAAAGGCTTTGATTAAATGTTTGAATTTAGTCTGACAAAGCAAAATTGCAACCAACTATAGACTTTTTAAAAGGTATCTGTTGGGAGTAAATAATAAAAAGCAGTCAACAATGTCCATCGTATAAAAAAAACATTCAACATGCAGCATCCCAGACAGCACCTCATTAAGTTATTTAGTGAATGTCCAGAGTGTGCAGGCCTGAAAACTACTATTAATATGTGTCATAAATCAATTTGTGATATTTAAATAACTGTCTTACAGAAACAAACTTACATTAACCTATATTTGTGACAAAGCATGATTCATTCACAAGTGTTGGATTTAAAATGTATTCTTGATCCTAAGCTATGATATCCAACCCAAGATGACTATATATATATATATATATATATATATATATAGCCACACAACAAACACAAAAGAGTTAATATTTCCTGATACTTACATCCTCTTCATAAGGGAAACCTCCTGTTTCTAATTTTGAGAAGACCAGATGTTCATTGATCTGTATTTCAAAACTTCCTACAGGAAAGAGGAAGGTGATGTCAGTATCACAATCTTTTCATTGATTTAGTTTGTAAGCAATTATGTAAAGTATGCTGTACGTAGATTATTGTGTCTATATGAGGACAGTCAGAAGGACACTGTATACACAACCTCTCCGCCCCACGGAGCCCGACACCTCGGCATCAGGAAACTTGGCGCAGACGCCCCGCTTCAGCTCCTGGAAGCGAGGCTCGTAGCCTCATTTGCCGCTGGTGGGTCACAGAAGACCGGTTACTTCAGTTTGAGTCATTTCTGCATACATAACTGGACTTTTTTCAGAAGCTGCCATACAAAAGTGCCTAAACCGGTTTTTCCAACTCGCACGATAATAACAGTAGCGATGTCGCATTCAGGAACGTAGTTATTTTGGGTCTTTTTTTTTTTTAAATGGCGATCCTCGAGGTTCTTGAGTCAACAACTCGCTGATTCTCTGCATGGTGTAAACACACTTTAAATATTGTCTAACGTATTGAAATTATACACTTTTTTATTAAACTTAGCTGCCTGCGACAAACTTGAACTTGGACACATACAATAATCATTAATACACCATCATTAATAAAAGAAAAATGATGAAATGTATACATACGAGTGTACTTTAAAAAAATGAGAGCATGCATATATACGAGGCTATGATGTCGGGGACAATCGCTCCATCGATGTTTGAACCCGCTTTTAAAACGTACTGTTCAAAAGAACCGATTCGCAGTAAAAGACTCCGCGTAAATACATCATATGGACGTCACATCGCGGCTCATTCGAAGTGCGTGCTTGATGACCAGATACGTCATAAGCAGCTCCCTACATTTATTTGACACATTGCCGAAACATTTTTAAAAAATCAATCAGAAATGTATTCCCACCGAAATATTTTACAATGAGGAACAACCGTAGGCTGTTACATACATGTATAGATACTAAGTAAAAAAACTTACCAGTATTCGACCTTTATCTTCACCACCATGACTCTTGACTTTAGATTCTGACTTGTAAAGGTTAATGGTTACCTGGTTGTTAGAGGAGACAGAAAACAACACATCCACCGAGACACCAGGTGCGTCAGAAAGACTACACCCTGCTCACCTCCACCTATCTGACACGCCTACAGATTTTCTAAAGGCCAGTAACTGCTCGGCAGTGACAATGATCCTCTTTAACAGTTCATTATTGTGTCAAAATAGCCAACAACATTTTCAGCGTACACTTACTATCTTGCCCTTTTCAAAGCAGCTTTACAGTAAACAGGAAAATAGTGTGCCACTAATGCAAAATGACAATAAAAAGCACTTCATTTTCAGTTAAAGGCAGTTGATCACTGAACTAAGTGATATCATCGTGGAACTCATGCAGGTTTAAGCTGTTTTCAGCAGCGCTGAATGTAAACAAAGTTAACATACAAATTTAATCATTTTTAAAATACCAAATATTGTTTTGAATTAGGACAAGCTGACAAAAAGATTACTCTGACACAACACACTGAACATATAATAACACCCAATTCACATTGAACAGTCTATGTACTTTATTTAATGTCTAAATTAAAGTATCATTTGGACCAAGATAATCAGCTAAACATCACTGTCCTCACATCCACATGAAGAAACTTCCATCCCACTGCACTATATTGAATTAGGTTTGATCTACCGCCTTAAAAAGACAGAGAAAGACTACTAATTGAATGTAATTTCCTGTTTCCTTATATTACGTCTACGGTCACATCAAACAGTTCGGTTTCAGCACATTAACAGAATACAGATGAATGCAGAACACATGGAGCCTAACATAATAAATGTTATGTAAAAAGCAAAGGTACAGGCACAATCAGACAACAAGGGATCCAAACACAATTGCAGGACAAAACTAGATGATAGCTCATTTTATTAACCTTATATGGAGGATGTGATTTTCATAAACAGGGTCTTCCGTACTTTCAAAAAACACACACACGCAAAACAAAAACAAAAAGCACATGCAGCAGTATCTGCAAGTCATATAAATGCCCTCAAACCAGCCGTTTGGTTTGATTTAACAATTAAGAAATTGTATAACATTACAACTAATTATATATATATATAAAAAAAAAAACCTAAGAAAAATGCTTTCAAGAGGCAAAACACCTGAGTCATGACACCAAGCAAGGTTGGTCTAGAATGCACCCTACAGTACATCAGACAAGCATTTCCTGTACTCAACAATACTAAATTCTTCTGTTTGAGATCTCTTCATGCTGATATGGGATGGTGGATGTGAAGGGACACTACTAAAATGTCAATTTAACTACTCAGACACACCCAAAAATAATGACCCGAGCTTTAGGCATTCCCTTCTTACAGCAAACGCTTTAGTACATCTCTTTTGAGCAGACGAACAGTGACCCCAGTAGGCAATCTGGCTTCAACAAATAAAGTAACCCCTCCACTGGTCTCCTCCTTAACATCCCCGCATCTTTCTCCTCCAGCTTAAAGGATGCGTGGACTACAGGCCTCATACCGTAACAGCTCACTTTAGAGTTACAATAATCATTTACGTCCCAGCAACCAGACCAGAGGAGTGAAGAGGAGGGGATGTTTAAAGATCATCCTACATCAATAGACTCTTTCTCTAGATGTTAAAGTCACATTAATAGAGCCGTTTAGAGCCAGAAGTGAAGGGTTAAGTGATGATGCTTTAGAGAATGACACAAGGAGGCCGGCTCTTGGTGATCTTCTCCACAGGCTGACCATTATAGGCTCTTTGGATAGCATCCATAATCTGGTAGATGGGAGAGATGCACACATAGATGTGAAAAATCATTAACCTTTTATAGGTGAAAATAAGAGAAGTGTGAGAGATTTACTCACATCATCCTCATAAGGGAAGCCACTGGTTTCCAGTTTAGAGAAAATGAGATGTCCATTGATCTCAATCTCAAAGCTCCCTGAAAACGAGAAACAGAAAAGCTGATGTTTCCTCACATTCATACTTTTGCATAAGATGTAAATCACTGCATGGCCATTAATTTGCAAGGTACCTTGGCGGCCGACGAAGCCACTCACGTCCGCATCAGTGAACTCAGCAGTGACGACCTGCTTGAGCTCCTGAAAGCGGGGCTCGTACCCTCATCCGCCGCTGTAACACAGTGAACGCAAGGAGACAGTAATTATGGCACCCAACAAACACACATACATATATTTTAAATTAAGTACACATGTTATTTTATTTCACAGTTTGGTCTTTGTTTCTTGCAATTCTGAGGAAAACTGTAACACATTTAGAAAAAGTTGCAGCTATGACTTATTCCCGTTTTTTAGGTTTCATTTTTTTTCACTCCACTATAGAAAAACAATAAATACTGAAATTGCAACATTTCCCCTTTGTTTTTATTACCAAATTCTGAGTTTAGTTCCTCTTTGCAAAAAGTCCTAAACATATAAGACATAACACTACTTATTTATTTTTCAAAACGTATCGCACATTTATAATCTGTTAAGTGTTGAATAAGCTAATTTTTGTAAAAAACGATTAAGTTATTATACAGTACTGAGCATACTGAGAGTACTGTATATAGTATTTTAGGGGTTTCTTGAGAGTCTGGATGAGGGTCTTTTACTCTGTATAGACTGAAAACCCCTTTCCTGGGGGATATACAGTTTAGGATTAGTCTTCCTGCTAAAATCCCATAGAGGATGAATCATCTTAAATCTCCGAGGTATCTGTTTCGATCTCAAACCGGTTTACGAGGAAATCCCGGGCATTTTGGAGAGCAGCACGTATTTAAACATGTTGTATGATAAACTAGTAACTTACATGCCATTTCTTCATGAATACATAAAGGAAACAAGATGGTGATGTTAATAACAAAGACAGCAGAGCTAAATACTAAATTCTGCCTAACGTTACCACATTCGTTAAGACATTTCACATGAAGATGAAAACGTTTGTAAATCACATAATATTTGAGATAATTTACAGACGTGCCTACTGTAAAATCACTCACCAGTATTCAACTTTTACTTGCACACCCATATCTGTCCCACTGCGTCACTGCGTGCTTGTGCTTCCGCGTCTCTGACTGATCTTATATAAAATTAAACCTCCAGCGCCCTCTATCAGCTGGATGACAAAGGGCAGCGCAAAAGCCTCAGAAACTTATCTATGAAAAGCCACACGATGGCAACAGCTATTAACCTATTTCATCCCAAACCCTGCTGTGAGTGAGCCCATGTATTTTATCTGGAGGATAAAAAAAAAAAAAGAATACTCTGTCATATTTTAGGCTACTCAAACCTTGAGTAGTTCCAAATCTGTATGAATTTCTTTGTTCTGCTGAACACAAAGTAAGTTATTTTGAAGAAAGTTTGTAACCAGGCTGTTTTGGGACTTCCATTGTACTAGTTAAGTCAATGGTGACTATGTTGAATATCTTCCTTTGTGTTCAGCAGAACCAAGAAATTCATACAGATTTGGAGCTACTCAGGGGTAAATAAATGATGACAGAATTTTCACTTCTGGGTGAACAAAAAAAAGTCACTTATATTAAGTTAAATTCCTGTTTTTTCTTGGCTACTATTAGGATTAGGATTTGGTTTAAGGCCACAACCTTTAACGTCTGAAGAAACGTCTGTTTCACAAAATGTTCTTTGGGGTGAAAGAAGGTTCTTCACATTATAAAAAAAGGTATGAGATGGTTCTTTTAAAGAATCTTTGACTGAACGGTACTTTGTGGAACAAAAAATGGTTGTTCTGTGGCACTTTGAAGAACTTTTTATGCACTGTTTAGTCACATGTAATTATGCAAAATTTACTATTATAACTGTAGTAAGTGCATATAACATGTAACAAAGACGCTGTAAAATAAAGTGCTACCTAATTTTACAATGTCGATCAATCAGTTACTTTCAATTAATTATGATTTACTGGTGAGGTGAAATTAAATAACTTTATTAGTGATATTTATGTTATGCAATTTTTAAATGTCTCTAAAATCTACAACTGTCAGATTACTAGATTTATTATTTGTAGAATTATGTATACTTGTCTCATTTATTTAATTTAGCCAATTTATTTAGCTCATTTATGCAACAGCCCTGCTTATAACACATACAAAAAAATAATGTAGGACATCCATAACATCCTTGATGGGACAAAGACATCAAGAGAATATATGATAGCATGAGATCTAAACGTGCACCAATCCTTTGCTCCATCACTGCCTGTGGAACGAGAAAGAAAGAACGAAAGAAAAAAGAGCCTAAAGCTTTTGTTAAATTGGGCTCGATTGTTGTTAAGATTGAACACGGCTCGCTTCTACCGATGACTCACTCCTGAAGTCATTTTCACAGAATAGTGCACTGATTCGCTGTGTCATTTGTCATTAAGGGCCAGGTGGGTTTCAAATGAGACACGGTGATTTGGAGCCGCATTACACCATTACGGGCTCATTATGATGATGTCATACAGGACTCGTGACTGACACCACACCGCAATGGTTTTGACAGGCCAAGTGAAAAGTTTGAGAGGGAGAGAGGCACAGATGTGTCATATTTTGAGAGCTTTATTTTATTTTTTTCTTGCTTCCAATTTTCTCCTGCATTTGATTAAAAAACTGTCCAAATAACAAGACATGCTATTGCAAATATGATAAATAAAGATGGAAGAATAAAGTCTCCACTACAAGTCCAAAAATTGTACCTTTAGGGTACAACAGCTTATCACTGTGCCATTAACGTTAAAGGGACATCTTTCTACCCCATATAAAAGTGTGATAGTGGTATGATAAGGAGACATGTTTTACTGTAAAGAAAAGGTTCTAAACTTTTTTTTGTCGGCTGAACCTAGGCTACATTTCAATTATTTACCATCACATCTGTATCTTGGTTACTTTATTATAAGGTGTATTTATTACAGTGTAATTATACACTATATATACTCCCACTGGGCTATATTGCAATTTTAGTTTGATTAATTGTCCAGCCACATTAATTTTAATTATACATTGCATTTCATTATTAATTTTCACCCCCATTTGGAAAACATTGCTCTAAGGTAGTAATATGCATCTTTCAAGGGAAAATAAGGTACAAAGTTGAGCCTTTATACTGCCACAGTGATTAGCTGTTTAATGTAAAAAGTTCAGAAATGAAAGTTGCCATTACAAGACAAACATTTAGTATAAAAATATACTATAATTAATGTTAAGGATACACCAGGAACAGATAACATCTCTTATATTTCCCACATTCTTCATTTATTTTGCATCTCTAGTGGCTCATTACTTAACTTCTCTCAGTTTCAGGCCCCTGAAGTCAGATTCTCCTTTGGCCCGGGCCATAATCTTTCCCTGCATGAACGTGTGAAGACTTATGAAGGTGTGTGAGATGGGAGATGGACAATCAGTTCTCAACTCCCAGCAGCTTCCCTTCTCTCCTCACACCTTCATTCACACACTAGCCCTCACGGCTCATCAAGGCAGATATTCTCTCACTCTCTTTCAATCTCTCTATCCAGCAGAGAAGACGGGAAGATGATTCCAGCCCACATCTATCTCCATTAGCGTAATGGTGCAAAGCAGCTTAGACAACTACACCCCTCCGCAGCCTATTTCGTCAGGATCACATTTCTCTCGCCGCTGTTTTTCCAGGTGGAGCGAGAGAAAGAGGGAGGGAGGGATGGAGGGAGAGAACGAGGGATGATTTAGACCCTGGCGAAAAAGAGCCATCCATCCTTAGCTTCCTGTCTGTGTGCCACAACCCACAGGGGAGGCCTGTCTCAAAGGCCAGCTTCACTTGCAACTACTGAAATAGCGTGTTTGCATCTCCTGTCCCATTTATATACCTCAGCCTCTAGAGGGGCTTCACAAATGTAGACCCTTAGTTTTCCCACCGTCAGGAACCCTCTAGTCTGCACATAAGCCACCTGCAGCCTGCATTTGCCCAGCATGCTTTCCAGCGCCTATAAATCTCACCCTGCTACTAAAACTATGGGACCTGTTTTAGCATGTCTGGTTCTCAGGGGTCCCCCTTCCTGATCCCCAACTGGACAACCCTCGGGAACCAGAACAGGACGTGACAGGTCAAAGTCAGGCTGTCAGAGCAAAGGTCAGGAAGCAATTATGGGTGGTTAGAGGTGGTGAGATGGCAGAGACCAGGCAGGATCACTGTTAAGGCGCTCCGTAATCCCGTCAGCAGCGTTTCAATTAAACCACAGCACTTTAAGATCCAGTCTGTGATTTATAAAATTAGCGAGTTTGTTCAATTACATGTTACATTGGTGATTTAGAAGGGCAAATGTCAAATCTAAATAATGCTTGTTTAATTTTAGCGTTCCCATGTGAACCGAATGCCAGCAGTTTTAGAGAAGCTCTCATTTCGATCTGATAACTGTACTCTTTATTTACTGCAGAAATGGAAAACCCATCTCCAGGGGGAAATGTTAATGTCCTTCTCATTACAATAAGTCCTGTTTTCTTAATTCATATGACAATGATTATGAAATAGTTCAGATTAAATAAAAACAGACAAGCATGTGTGCATTTTAAATGACAGGGCAGCATGAAAACTCAGTTCTGTGAGTTCAGTGACTAACTGTAACCAGGCATCATGAGGGAATAATGTGGGAAACTCTTTGAACTCAGTTAACCGAGTTTTTAATCATGTCCTTTAATAGAGAAAGCATTTAGAAGAATCAAAGTATTTGTGCCACATGCCTTTTAAAGGGAAAGCCTGCCATTTTACAGTACTAAAATACTAGTTTTAATAATTCCTTTTAACCAGTCTTTTATTGTTTGGACACACAGGTGTAACGGTCGCTGTCGTAGAGAAGACGCTGAACCACAAAATCCTTTTCAAAATGTAACATCTTTACTTGGATTATATACATAGACAAGAGCTTAGAGTAACGCGACTTAACATACGAGATGACCAACACAGACTGACACACAGGGCAAGCTTAAGTAACACAGACAATCAAACATAATGGGGAAGACACACCTG